>CAUYRH010082579.1:0-17529 GCA_963574655.1 Perodicticus potto | reverse complement strand
CTCTGCTGAAACCTTTCAAGCTAGAAGAGGGTGGTCATCAACTTTTAATCTCCTATTTTGGCCCCTTGTATTCGTCTGGCCACCACAGGCAGTGCAGCAGGTCACCATCCTCCACGCCTGGGCTCACACCTCTCCCCACTGCTGGCTAGCTGCTACCACCCTGACCACATCACACAGCTTCCCCGAACCTCAGTCTCTTTACCTGCCTTTGTGAAGATCACACAAGAAATACATGCCAGTCATCCGTCAGTTGGCAGAGTCTCCATGGATTGTGTCATTGATTATTAGCAGCCCTCTCTTTTTCTGGAACTTCATGCTTCCATTGGGAAAAGCACTATGCTTAAAGTCTCTGAGTCTTCAGGGTAGTTCAGTCCCATTGCTGGGCCCCAGCCACTTTTTCTCCTCTCCTCCCCCAAACTCCTCAGCATGTCGGGGCAGAGCGAAGCAGTGTTCTGGAGCACAGGAATCAGGGGCTGGGAGGCACATGAGTGAAAGACTGAGGTCCCAGGTCCTGGTAACCACAGGACAACATAGGCAAGCCTGGGAACGAGGCCTTCTGTGTGGTCATTGGCATGGAGTGTGACCCATCATCAATGCTGTCTTTTGTGTGCTTACTTAGCGGTCACCACACCCAGTCACTGTGCTGCATGAGAACGGATCAAAGGCAGAGGGAAGCTAGACACAGTTTATAAAAACACAGAGCTGATGGGGTTGTAATTTTCCTTTGGAGCCTGAGGCAAGAGGTATTGATCATAAAACAACCGAAACTAGTTAAAGAGTTGAACCTGCTCCAAGTTTGTGTGTTGTGCAATTCTAAATGCTTGGTGGCAAAGCTCCTGATAGGGAAATGAAAGATGGAGTGCACAGGGAGGCCAGATGGTAGGAGGGACCTGGTGAGTTTTAGGGCACAGAATGCTCTCAAGACAAGAGGCCTGAGACTTTGCAAACCTTCTGAAGAGAGGGCAGAGGATATTTCCAAATCCAACAGAGGATGGTTGGGGGACTCTGCTCCCCTTGTTTCCTTGGGGCTGACTGGGTCCACCTGTGTTCTCATAACTCCCACATGCCCCTGGCAGCTGAGCAGCAGAGGAGTGAGCTGAGCAGGTCAGGCCAACCCGTCATAGTCTGCAGGACACCATTGTGCCACTTCCCCCAGGACTAACAGAGCCCTTCAAAGATGTAGACAGGAGAAATGTGACTGGGCAAAAACCCTCCTTTAACATGGAATTAGAGAGAAAGGAGATGTAGGATTATTCACCATTGAAATAACTGCACCTGCTGTAACGGTAGGTGACATTGGGCAGAATGAAGCAATGTAACTACCAAAATATACTTGTGGGCTGCTGGCTTGGAGTTATATGAAGCGGGGATGCATTTTATAGCATCACTGTTTATAACAAAACCAGAAAGTTTTTCTAAATCAAAAACATGTCTGACAATGAGACCCCACTGAGCCAGGGCACCCAGAAATTCAACTTGCATTTTTCCTGTCATTTCCTTCCTCTGCCTCTGCAGAGCCAGGACCCATCTTCTGATGCTTTGTCAATGTCAGCCCTCTCTGGGCTCACGCCTCCTCTCGAAGTGCCTTACCACTTGCTAGCTGAGGCTGAAGAGTCCCTGGCCTTCAGTGAACACTGGGCACATTTCTGTACTCATCTGAAGGTTAGTGATGCTGGTACTTTCTGGACAAGCTATCTTCCCTGTCTGGGCTGGAGGCCTGTGCTCAGCACAAAGCTCTGTGGCATTCCCCAAGGCCCCCAAGTTTTTGCTCCTATTGGAACCCAAGCCACTGTCTCCACCCCCCATCTTGTGTCCCCTTCCCTCCTCTTCCTTTCAGGGAGACCCCTACCTTATCTCCCAGTACTGGCTCCCTCTGCATCTGGGGCTGGAGTGGACAAAGGACAGACCAGCATCCACCAGCTTGTTCATCATGCTCCCTCATGCATCAGCTTGTTCTTCAGCTCACACCTGAAGAGTGGAAGCAGCAGACAAACTGATGAGCTTGGTGTGGAGAAGAATCTCACTCTGCTCTCTGGCCCTTCCCACTTCCCTTCCACCATTCCTTCTCACATCATTCTATTGCCCCAGTGGGGCAGTCACTGTAGCCTTGGGTTTAAGGCAGAAAATCAGAACAAAACAAATAAAAATAATGCTCTAAGACTATTTTTAAACAGTCCTCCAAATATTGGAGGAACCAGAGTGTGAACTCCACCCTCTTTAACCCCATAAAAGTAGAGTGAGGTCAATGAGGAGGGCTGACTGGGAAAGGAGCCCTGAACCTGAGTGACTCCTCAGCTCCCTCGAAGCTGTTTCCAAACACCAGCAATGCTCTAGAGAAGTGGGGTGTGGAAGAGTTTAAGATCCTAGATCCTATTTTTCTTACTTTTATATCTATTACATTCCATATATTTCCCCATAATCATTTGAACCCATCCAAAAAAAGTGTGGCTATTATCTGGACAAGGTCAGCCTTAGAGTTCTTTCTCTCTGGGTGTGAAAATGAAAACTTCCTTCTGTGTTCCATCAAGGTGCTCCTAAGGGAAGCAGTGCTTCAGGAGAGAAAGAGAAAGGGAGATCCAGGAGCTGTGGTTACCCCAGTGGGAATCCCAGGTCATTCTCAGAGGCGTGGGGTATGGCAATTGCTTATTCAGCTATCCCAGGCACGAAAACACAATGCAGACACTAAGAGATGCCTGGCCACCACCTGGAGGCCCCACATGAACAACTGGGGCTCAATTCTCCAACTATCCTCTGGTTTCACATCCCCAGCTCTGCACTCCCCCAGAAAGGAGTGCACACATGGGAAGTCCGTCTTCAGTTTCCTAAACCTCCTCTAGGAAGACGTTGGTATTATATGTTTGTTTTGCTTTTCTGAATCTTAAGAACAATAAGTGGAAGAAGCAAGCAAGATATCTAAAGAATGCTCGTTTAAGTTGGCTTAATTACCTCTATTAAACTTAATTGTCATAATTGTGGCTTCACTGTCATAATTGTTGTTCTTTATAGGGATCACCAAGGCATTGTGAGCCCTGTGCTGTTGTTTACATGTGTTTGACTCTATTTGTGCTTCACGTTGCTTGCTTCCTGCTCCTTAGCGAGTTCATGGTTCACTCAGGACCCTGCCCTGTCTCCACCTCTCTGAGGATGGGACAAAGAAATGTGATCATTGTTAGCCTGTGATGGCATGAAGACATCATGACACAGTAAATCGTGTAAATACACAAATATGCCCTGAAAACTTTTCAGTCACTACCAAGAGTAGCTAATACTGACTGAGATTGTGCATCAAATGCTTAACATATAGTCTCTGATCTAATCTTCTCAATGACTCCCAGTGGTAGAAATTATCATCTTGTTTTTGCAAAGAAGGAAACTGAGTCACAGTAAACAAAAGGTCCAAGGTTAGGAAGCAGCAGAGCTGGAATATAAACTTAGGTGTATTTTAAGCCCAGATATACTGTTAATTTATTTGCTGTAGTAATTAGGGTACCAGGAGAGGAAATAATCTCTGTCTCAAATGCTCCTGAGTATCTCCCTCTTGGTTCCCAATTGTCACTGTTATAGATCACTTTTTAAAAAAAATAGTCATTATTATAGTCAGATTCCCTGCCCAATGTTTTTCCCTGGGTTATTTTTTCTGCTATAATGCTTTTCTTTGCTGGATTTTTATTTTTATCCAGGGAAAAAATATTGATGCAAACAGACCTTTAAAAAATCATCTACAG
Source organism: Perodicticus potto (assembly GCA_963574655.1). Lineage (NCBI taxonomy): Eukaryota > Metazoa > Chordata > Mammalia > Primates > Lorisidae > Perodicticus > Perodicticus potto. The sequence goes on along the minus strand of CAUYRH010082579.1, from coordinate 13,804 downwards.
TTGAGTATCCTCAGTAAGCTAAACTAATTTCATTTAACATGCTCTTTTAAGAAGGCTCCTATTGAAATGCCTATGGATACCTGGTGGTGGTTAACACCTGAATGTGTAACCTAAAGTATCTGTCCAACTATGTGCACATTTCACTTCCCCTTAGCAGATGTCTAGACCCCAAGATAATGGCATCATGAAGATGTGAATTTTGGTGTGGCGGTCAGGTGGTCCAGGTATATTCAGACAGAGTTTCTTTGTAGGTGACATTGGGTAGAATGAAAGTAGTTGGCACAAAAATTGAAAAAGGAGTGATTGATCATATCCCAAAGGGTATTCATTATCTTTTTCTTCTACTAATCTTACTTCATTAATTTGCAGACCACTCCTCTTTTGCCTAAGCTGGGTAATTGGGAGTCAGCCTTTACTCCTATCTCCCACCAAGTCCCCAAACCAGTCTATAACTTGGTTTTATTTGCTCAATTGATGTGCCTCATTCAAACCATCTCCTCCTTCTCTCCACATTTCCTGCTTTATTCTAATCTATTTTCCATAGACAATCAGAATCAGCTATATATAACAACAATCTACTAAGCCACTTCTTTTTATTTTGAGACTGAACCTCACTCAGTCACCCTGGGGTTGAGTGCTAAGATGTCTTTATTGCTTACAGCAACCTGAAATTCTTGGGCTCAAGCAATCCTCTTGCCTCAGCCTCCCAAGTAGCTGGGACTACAGGTGCCCACCACAAAGCCCACCTTATTTTAAAAATGTGGACTTGCTCTTGCTCAGGCTGGTCTCAAACTCATGAGCTCAAGTGATCCACCCACCTTGGTCTCCCAGAGTGCTGGGATTACAGGCATGAGCCACTGTGCCCTGCCACTAAACCATTTCTTGCCTAAAATTTTGGAGATTCCGGAGGTCTAATGGATGAAGCCCAAACTCCTTATCATGGCAAAGAAGACCCTCCATGAGCTGGCTTCTATACCTAGTCTGCACCTTCTCTTATTTTCCCCTTCTGCACCTGGGGCTCTAGCTCAACAACTGGCATTCTTGTTTATGCTTATTTGCCTTTCCTTACATTGTTCCCTCTAAGTAGATTTTCTTTCCCATTTCTCACGCTGCGTACTTTCATACACCTACTTATATTTTAAGGACAATAAACCAACACCTCTTGTATAAAATCTTTCTTCTTAACTACTCACATCAAATAGCTGAAAAAGGCTGCCTCTCCTTTCTGCCTCATTTTTCCCTGTGGCATATTTACTCATCATCATCATCATTGTCATCATGATCATCTCAGCTGTCACCATTGAGCAGTTACCCTTCTATCACTGATTTACCAAATATTTATTGGGTACCTACTATGTGTCAAAAACTATCCTAGGTGCTGGGTATGCAGTGATGTGAAAACCAGATATGGCTCCTGCCATCTTGGACTGGCAAACAAATAGCTACAAAATTATAAATTCAAATTACAAATGAAGATATGTGATATAAAATGAAAAACAGGAACCAGAGTGAGAGTAAGAGTAGGAGGAGGCCTACTTTAAGGGTTATGGAAAACATTTACTGAGGAAGAGATAAATTAATCTGAGATCTCACTGATGAATTTATTTTTTAAAAAGTTGTTTATTTCATTGCTTTTCCCATTACCATTTTCTATTTCATTGATTTCCTTTTTGATCTCTACGATTTCCTTTCTTCTACTTATTTCGAGTTTCATTAGCGCCTTTTTTCTTTTGTAGAAAGCTGAGATCTTTGATTTGAGACCTTTCTTCTTTCTAATTTATAGCATTTTAGTGCTATAAATGTTCCTTCAAATACTGTTTTAGCTGCATTCAATAATTTCTGACATGTGTTTTCATTTTCGATTAAAAATACTTGCTATTTTATCTTTTCTTCTTTTATCCATGGGTTGTTTAAAAGTGTGTTATCTAGTTTCTAAATATTTGGAGACTTTCCAGGTATTTTTCCAGGGTTCATTTATAAATTAATTCTATTGTAGTCTGAGAATAAATTTGAGACTTACTTTATGGCTTTATTTTATGGTTTATCATGGTAAGTGTTCTTTGTGTGCTTGAAAAGTGTGTATTCTGCTGAAATTGAGAAGAATGTTGTATAAATATCAGAAAGATAAAGATGATGGATAGTGTTATTCAAGTATTCCATGCCCTTACTGGAATTTTTTTGCCTACTTGTTTTACTAATTATTTAGAGCAGTGTTGAAATCTCTGAATGTAATTGTGGATTTATCTGTTTCTTCTTGAAATTCTTTCAGTTTTTACTTTATGAATTTTGAAGTTCTGATATTAGGGGCATATATATTTAGAATTATTATGCAATGTTGGTGATCTACAAGATTTATTTCTTCTACTGTATGCAACATCTTTTGTTGATATGATCATACTTAGAACTTCAGTATCATCGATACTTCATATTCCCAACTGCTGTATGGATAAATCTAATGGGATTTGTATGAGTGCCTCAAATATAAAATAATACAAACCTAGCTTGACAGTCCTCTAAATTTTCTCTACTTCCTATTTTCTTAATTTTAGTTAATGATGACTAAATCAGCACTTAACAGAACTCAAATAAAGATGTTTAATCAGATAGAGATTTATTTTTAATATAAAAGACATTTGGATAAAGGCAGCCCAGGGATAGTATGTAAATGTACTGGTTCAGGAACCCAGGATACTTCCATTTTTTTCTGTTCCTTAACCTTAAAATGTGGATTCCATCTATACTGCTATCTAATGATCCAAGATGTTTTTGAAGCTCTGTCTATTGCATCCAATTTCCATTAGGATGCAGGAGAAAGGAATAGAGGGGCAAAATATATGTGTGCCAGCTTTCCTTTTAAGGACCTCTCTTGGAAATCACACCTGATAACAACCACATATTTTCAATTGCCAACATTCATAGCAACACTGAGTTGCAAAAGAGCCTAGGAAATACAGTTTTTCAGCTGAGCAAGTTGCTGCCCTGAATGAAATTTGGGTTCTATTACAATTTCATCTATAAAAGATTGGTAGACATGGTGACAATAACTGACAATTTTATTGTTATTAATTACGAATGCATTGTATTCTTGAAAATTGCTGAGAGTAAATTTCAAGTGTTCTCACACAAAAAATGAGGATGCATATTAATTAGCTTGATTTAGCCATTCCACACTGTATATCAAAATATCATGCAGTATATGATAAATACACTTTTGTCATTTAAAAATAAATTAATTAAAAAAGAAAGACAAGAGGTAGCATGGATAGTGGTTGGTAGTGCCCTAATCCAAAAAATTCCTTTAATAAAAATTCAAGACTCATCATCAGTGTTCTTTTCTCTCTCTTTTTATATTCAAGTAACCACTCATGCTCACACTCACAAATCTAGCATCTCCTTTGGATCCTTGGACATGTTGGATCCATCTCTCATATCCTCTTTTGTGAACTATTCAATAGTCATCAGTTTCCTCCTCCCATTTCTTTCTTCTTTACTGCTACTAGGGATAACTTTGTTAAGTGATACTTTGCTAAGATCATACTGCTCTTCTGATTTAAAAGCTTCCTTTAGTTCCCACTAATCACAGAAGTTCAAATACCCTCAATTGTATACATCATAAACCTCTCTCTGTCCAGTAGAAATTCTCAGGGTTCTCTTGGATCACATGGTCTATTTACAGTGCTGAGCCCAATATGGAGGGTGCCAGGATGGTGAGGCTGCACATCCCAAGCTTTTTGCATATACCTCTCCTTCATGAGAAGATGGAAGGAAGGGAGCCTGGGGCAAGGGGTCTGCATGATGATGTTGGTAAAGCAACAACTTACGCCAAAGAGAGACTCTCTAGAGAAGCACTCAGGTGTTAGGTTGGGTAGACATAAGATCCTCAACTGGGTGATTCACTGGCCTTCTTGATTTCTAACTTCAGATAAAAATATTAGCTTAGAAAGTAATATGAGTTAAGGAGGATAATGATCTCAGGAGCTATTAAAAATAATATTTATTGCATTTTTGCCTAATAAAAAGTGATACATATAAATAGTAGAAATTTTGGAAAACAAAGAAAGGCACCAGGAAAATATAAAATTTATAAAAATCACTAGCATTTCTACTGCCCAGATTTAAACAGGATATTTATTTCATGTATACATGTGAATACATATGTATGCATGTGTAATTATTTATACAGCCTTTCTATATATTATAAAATACATAATTTTTAAACAAAATTGAGATAAAATATAGGATAAAATTTTAATTTAACTCTTTTTCATTGAATAAATATTGTAACATTTCCCTATGATTTTCAAATTGCAAAAAAATAGATAAAATTCCATTGTATGGATGAAACAAACATTCCTTTGTTGAACCTTTAGTTGTTTCTTAAAGGGGTTTGGGGTCACCAGATGAGGGGGGCTTGGTGCAAAAAATGAAGAGGCTTGACACAAAGTCTGTGACGAGGACTAAGGAACACTAGGAGGAGCCCTCCTTAGTTAGCCTTGGGTCGGTATTTATTTTCACAAAGCAGGAAAAAGTAGTTGAAAGTTACTTATCAGACATCAGCCTTAAAAAGGGGAGAATATGGAAAGTGTCAGACAGAATGTTTCCAATTTGTTCTGTAAAATCTCAGACCTTGAGCACAACCTCTGCCTCCAGCATCAAGAGAACTTTGGAAGCTAGAAAATCTTTACCATCATTATTATTGCCACACTTCATACATACAGTTTCTTGGAGTTTTCTGATCTCCAGCATGCACCCAACTTTCATGTCATTCTCCCGATTCTCCAGGTCTCTCAAGCAGGAAATGAGTTTTAAGGTAAAGATTAGGACTCAGTTCCCCCTACAGTTTCTGATATTTGCTATTATGATGAATAGTCTTGATATACTTTTACATTTTGCATATATCTGATTTATCTTCATAAAGTTTCAAAATCCCAAATGTAGAATTATCAGGTCAAATAATGTAAAGATTGTTGTATACCACTTTGATATGTTTTGAAATTGTCCTCTAGGAAGATTATAACTATTTTTACTTTCTCCAATTAGGTATGAGAATTCTCCTTACATTCCACATGCTATAATTTAAAATTATTTTTGTTTTTAAAATACACCTGTTTTGATATCTGATACCATTTCATTTGCTTGCCATTTGTATTCTTCTGGTTTAAATTGCCTTCTATGTTTTTGTTACTAACTCTCTTGTGACATCTAATAATAATGACTTATTATATGTAACTATAACTACAGTATTTATTTTTATATATTGTTGTTATAATGATGTAATAATACTTGTGATAATAATGATAGGCAACATTCTGTAAACCTTCTCTGTTGTTGTGTTTTCATGTATTAGCCCTTTTAATCCTTGTAATCATCTGAGATATATTTAATTATTATCCTCATTAAAATGATAACATTTATAGTTAAATGACCCGTCCAAAGTCATACAGCTAGTTAACAGGCAGACTGATTTGCTAGGAGTCCTATATTTCAGATTTTAACCACTAGCCGGTCATATTATTTGAATTTCTTTCCTGGTTTACTGTTAATTTTTTAATTTAGTCAGTGTTCTTTTTGTATAGAGAATTCCAAAATTTTATATAGTTTTGCATGTTGACTTTTCCTTTATTATACCTTCTTTTGTGTATATGCTTAGGAACACTGTCCCTTACCAGGGATTGGATAAGTATTTAGTTATATTGCTTTCTAGTTATTTTATTAGTAATTTTTAGTATGTCACTCAGTAATCTATTTGAAATTTATTTTGGTATATGATGTGACTTAGGAATGGAGCCCTTTACTAAATAATCTATGTTCCCTTCTAATTTTAAAATCAAACTATTGTATGTATAACTATCATTTATATGTTATTTTGTTCAGCTGATCTATTGCTGGTTCTTACTCCAGTTGTCTTGATTTTCGCACCTTTGTAATGTGTTGGTGTTTGAGTGTCATGACATCTCTTTCCCCTCTGCTCAAAGTGTTCTTGGCTACTCTTCCACATAGTCTTTAATCAAGTCTCATTTCTGAGTGGATTTCTTCCAAGGTTCTGATTCATGCCCTTGTCCTTTCCCACCCCATGAACAAATTGCCTGGTACTGGTTGGCCAACCAGAATCCTTTCAGTTACTTTTTGAGGAAGTTTTGTGACTTCTCACTTCTTCCAGATAGAATTAAGGTGCTGTTCCCTGGAGGCTCCTTTCTAACTCTCCTTGGTGGTGGCACCACTCCTTCTTTGGGGATTGACAGACAAGACTGGAGACTCTTTTCTAACTCTCCTTGGTGTTGGCACCACTCCTTCTTTGGGTATTGACAGACAAGACTGGAGACTCCATACCCTTTAGCAACATGTGTAGGCAGGTTATCTCCTATTTTCTGGGCAGCTGCTGTCAGCACTCAGCATCACCTTCTTCACCAATCATGGTTCTAGTTAATCCAACTGAGAATTCACCTGGACTAGCACTTGAAGAAGAGTTAGCCATCTCACATCAGCACAGATGGTGTCCGACCATCTCAGAACTCCCCAGAGATGCCTAAAGCAATATTAGATTGGAGCTGAGAGGGCCTTGCAGATGATTTGTTTCAATCACATCATTTTCCAGGTGAGGAAGGTGAGGCTTGCCTCAGAAACCTTATCCGAGAGCACGGATTCTCCTAACAGCCCCAGATAGGGAGGAAGCCAACATTGGTGGCTACTTACCCTGATTTGTAGGCCAGTTCTATCCTCAGAACCTACCTCTGTCTTGACTCAAGATTGTCCCTGTCAATGGTAAGGGTTAAATGTGTCCCATCCATGTGGGGAAGAGACCTCTTCAGGTGTTCCTCTGCTCAAGACACAACTTCAGTCTTATCCTGATTGAATCTTGGCCACCTTGCTTACAACTATGCTCCCAGTTCAGCTAGAGGGGAAACCACCCCATCGGGTCTGGATGAAAGCGAGTGTGGCTGCAGGATAAAACAAGCATAGGCTTCCAAGCAGGACTACGAGTTATTGATTCTGGGAAAACAATGCTGAGTTCCCAATGACATGAAGGGGGGCAGGACTTATATGCATACATCTATAAAAACTTGCCCCCACTCCCGTTCCTTACAGCATTCCTTTTATTTCTTCTACCTCATAGAGTGGTAGAAGAGATAACTGGTTTTCATCTAACTGCCCAGTTAGAGAAGATAATTGTGGAATAATGTTTGGGAATGTAGCTTATGCAATTAGTTTTCTATATATGTTTATGGAACATCCCTGAGCTTGGCCCTGTCCTAGGTACTTGGCAATAAAATAGTGAAGAGAATAAAGGTTTCTGCTTTCATGGAATGTGGATTCCAGTGAGGGGAACCATGCAATAAGCAGCAGCCAGATTGAATTAGTGCACTTCCTAGCACACTTGGAAGTTGGGAATGTTACGGGAAAGAAAAGTCAGAGTAGGGGAAAGGGACTGTGAAAACCCCACATTTGGGCAAAGAATGTGAAGGAGAGAAGTGATAGCTATGCACGAATGTGGAGGAGCACAGCGGGCAGAGGGGTTCATCATCTGGATACATGTGCACACCCGTTCCCCGGTCCTTATGAGTGCTGCACACAGAGCATGTGCCTCTGGACACCTACTGAAGAGTGATGAGTGTGCACACACGCACGCTGCTAGAGATTAGCAATTGTTTCGTATGTAAACACAGCATGTGTGACAGGCATGGGGGAAATGAGGCAGACATGGTACCTCTGTGTGTGAGAATGGGAGATGGCAAAACAAAACACTTCAGCCTCCTATCTTAGCCAAACGGAGAATTTCCTTTTTGATTCCCCATAATTACGTGATGGCATTTGTTCTTTCAGCCTTTATACCCAAAGAAAGACATTTAGGGAAGAAGCCAAGAAAGGAAGTAACAGGATCAGGCAGAAAAAGGCAAAAGAAAGCACACAGCAGAGAGTACTCCTTCTGCCCTCCTTTTGGGGTGCATCCCAGAGACCCAGAAGAGCCGAGGGGGCCTGGGGCACACCTGGGTCCTGCTCATGGTTGGCCAGTACCTGAGGCCATCTCACTGCTTCGAGGCCCAGGCTATCCTGGGGAAGCTGCTGCAGGCAGTGGCTATTGCACTGCACCTGCGGGTTCTGCTGAAGTTAGTTAGCCCGGGGACCGTGGAGGGAAGAGTTTTGCAGTGGGCATTGCCATCTGCCACGTTGTAGGGACTGCCTTGCTCCACACTCTATTGGCCATCACATAGCCTGTGAGGGGGTAACATCATGATTTTCAGAATTTGACATCACGACATCTCCCTGCCCTTACTGTGAGACTATTACTGGTGGTAAGAAATTGGCAAGCCCTGTGCAGTTGGGTGCTCCCCAGCCATCACTGGGTGATGCTTGGTTCTCCTGGGCTTCTCTGAGATTTATGAGGAAAAATGAACAATGAACCACGAACAGGAGTAAGATGCATGTTCTCTGGGGCTTCGCTGCCTATGGTGAGTGATATGGACCAGACTTCTGGACTGAAGTGGGAAACACTGGGCTGGTACTGCAGGAGGGCTGCAGATGAGGCCCCCAGGGACCCAACACAAGTAAAAAGACTACCAGGAAGTCTTGTATTTTATATTCCAATTTCTTGCAAATTAGTCATAATCCTATAAGTCATCCATACTTTAATATGAAAAATACTGGATATGCTCTTAAACTAATGAAACCATTTCTTAACTCTCCCTCCCCCTCAATCTTCTAGGGAAATGGCTGCCCAGAAAAGATGTTCTAGGTTTATTGCACAGATTTAAACATCCTGGTATATCTGTGCATATCTACAGGGGTGAAGCCCCTTCTAACTGGAGAAGGATGGATCTCTCCTTAAAAGACCAAATTCCAGCCACCGAAGGAAAAGGAGATTTGGGTGAGTGTCCCTATTCAATTCCATCTGCTGGTTGGGTTGCCCTACTTCTGTGTGGGTTAACTTAAGCTCCCAGGGTATGTTCATTGTATAGGAAAAGATAGAAGTAAAAATTGAAAGCATTGAAGATAAATGAAATCTAACCCTTTGTCTTCTCAATATTCCAGCCTTCACTTAGAAATTTTAGCTGTTACTTGGACATTTTACAATGTCCAATAGTTTATTTAAATGCCCCAAAGTTTGAAGACATAGGTTGTTGGTAAGATATTACTGGGGGAGAGATGTTTGTCTCTTGTCTTCAAGGTAGATGCTTATTAGTTTTGCCATCCCCAGATTTGGTCTAACACTAACAAATCAGACTTTTCCCCCTGCATCTATTATCAGGCATATGAATGTTGCCACGTGAATGTACATGGTACCTTATATTGGAATTATTTTCTGCTGGGAGTCAAGGTTCTGTTCTGTTCTCGAGAAATCCTAAGTATTATCAGTTGCAGAGAAGATGCCACTATTTTGGTTATTTCCACAATATTCAGATTCGTATCTATGTCCAGCATGCTTTGTATGTTTTCCCCACAGGCTGGGACAGGCCTATTTTCAAAGATAAGATTTGGGAGCAGAGGGAAGAGGCTTGTTTTGGACATGGTCATCAGTACAGTGTAATCTCCCTGCGAAATGGAGAAGGTCCCCTCAACAGGGACGATCTTTAACTTTAGTCACCTTAGGAGCCTCCTGTGCCTAATTTTCTACCCTCATCCCCCGATCTTGGACCTGCCTTTTCGCTGAATGAAAGACACCTTTTCCCTCTCTTTTGATGTTTTATCTGAATCCTTGGCAAAAGTCTAGCTTATAATTTTTTAATTAAGAAGCCAGTGTTTGAAAAGGTGGTGACAACTGAGCTCCAGGCTCATCTGGTTTATCACATGCTCCAGGACAAGCTCAGGTCTGGCTTTCGATCAGGTCATAACATGTCGTCAGGATCTGTGATAATCTCATTATTCTTAAGAACAGAAGCTCATTGAAATGAAGGGAGACACTTCAGTCACCGGCATACCCAGTGTCTTTTTTACCATTGGCTTGATGCTTCCCACCACCAGACTGGGAGGCAAGACATATTGCTTTCCTTGCAAAAGACCATCTTTCTCTTTGGCAACCATTAACGTTTCAACCCTCTTGGACAAATAATTCAGAATATTGGCAGATTCCACCTAGCAGAGGATTTGCCAATGCTTAGGCAAATGTTAGTTTGGTGTAGCCTGTGAGCAGATCTGGGAGACCCCAGAAGATAACTCTTACAACGTGAGTGCCTTACAAAGGAGAAGGCAGCTCACTGACTTCCCTAACTCTTTCATCTTAACTACTGCTGTGCAGTTGCAGCATGGTCTGAGGGGCAGAGATCTGGACCTGCTAGGTTTGACTGGGTTAAGCATTGTGGAGCCTGAGCCTGACACTCTCAGTGGGAGAGTCAGACACAGCACAGTAGAGAGAGGTCAAAGTTGGCAAGAAGAGAACAGACAGGGCTGCGGGGGACAAACTAATTTTGGAGAGGTGTATGGCATGGAATGGTTTGTGTGGCCATTACTTCGAAAAGGCTGAAGGTCACCTCTTTAAGTACTAAAACTTTAGAATGTCAGCTGTTTCTGATGATCATGTACACACTTCTTTGCCCCAAGTTTAATATTACTAAGGTTGGGAAGGAAATGCTAGCGTCATCAAAGGTCACAATTAACCCTGACAGTCTCACTCTGTGCATGTGGCCCCAAGGTAATTATTAACAACACACCTTTCACTCTTAAAAGTCTACTTGTTTGGACAGGAAATCGTATGATCCCTCTAGATAAGGAAAGCAGACATTGCTATTCCCCTTGAACACATCACAGATACCTTGAGCTTTTGAGGTGTTCTGGTTTGCACTTCAGGGCTATTTTTAAAATACCTTTTTATATCCTTAATATGCCCATTTTCCCCTCCACCTTTTTGACCATATGGAATATAGTTATAACTGTTTTGTTGTTGTTGTTTTGAGACAGAGTGTTACTATATTGTCCTTGGTAGAGTGCTGTGGCATCACAGCTCACAGCAACCTCAAACTCTTGGGCTTAAGCGATTCTCTTGCCTCAGCCTCCCGAGTAGCTGGGACTACAGGCGCCCACCACAATGCCCAGCTATTTTTTGTTGCAGTTGTCATTGTTTAGCTGGTCTGGGCTGGATTTGAACCCGCCAGCCTTGGTGTATGTGGCTCATGCTGTAACCACTGTGCTGTGGGTACCAAGCCAGTTATAACTGTTTTAATGTCCTTGTTGACTCACTTGTGTCATTTCCGAAACTATATTGATCAATCCCCAGCCCCATTATTAAATATATTTTCCTGTTTCTTTGCATCTCTGGTGATCTTTGAGTGGATAGCCAGACATTGTCCTTTGTGTCTTGTTGGGTGTCAGGTATTTTTGTATTCCTTTAAATATTTGTGAGCCTCATCCCGGGGCACAGTTAAGTCACTCAGAAACAGCTGATGCTGTTGAAGTTTGCTTTCAATCTTGGTTTGGTGGTGCCAGAGCAACCCTTGGTCCAGGGATTACTTTTTCCTTTCTAAGTCTGTCTGTCTGTCTGTCTCTCTCTCATCCAATGCCCCATGTATTCCAAGGCTTTCCCCTCTGGCTACGGGAACATAGTGTGGCTCAGGGATTGTTCCGCCTGCTCATTTCGGTGCTTCTCCTCCCGCCTCGAGCAGTTTCTTCACATTGGCGAACTGAGCGGCACTCAGCTGAAGAGCAGGGAGACTCTCCGGTCTCTGGGGCTCTTCTGCGCGGGTCTCTCTGCCGCTCTTTGCCCTGGGAGGCTCGCTCTTCTCTGGTACTGCACTCCGCAAACTAGCCAATTTGAACTTGCTGAATTCTCCACTACGCCCACTCCACTCGGGGTAACTGTCAGGCTTGTTCCCCTCTTTTGCACTCCAGGCTTGCTCCCGTCTTTTGGACTATTGCTTACCTGGGAACTCTGGAGCGGCTGCAGGGCTCACCTTATTTGTTTCCCTTCTCTCAGGAATCTCTGTCCCATGCTACCTGCTGACCAGTGTCCGAAAATCATTTTTGAATTTTTCTCCATTTGTTGCTGTTTCAGGCAAGAGGGTGAATTCCTGTTACTCCACCCTGGCCAGAAGGGCAAGTCCTGAACTTGGGGCTGTTTTCACCTCCGTATTTTTGGTGCTGATGTTTTCCCCTCTCTGATTTTGATGTGAATGTGTCTTTCCTCTGTGCTCTGTGGCTGATGGTTGACACCCTCGCTGTGCAGCTCTGTGTCCTCATGGCTCCCTTGGTCTATTCTTTGCTTCACTTTCTTAGTTCTTAGGTCTAGTTTTTCTCTACTCAACCAAGCTTTTGTACTAGTTGCTGGTCCTCCACAGACTTCACCATTGGTGAGATCAGATCATGACTTTCTTTTCAGAGCTGACCCGATTCCTCTGGAAGTTCAGAGGCTTCAGTCTTCCAAATGTCCACACTCTTTTCTTGTATTTCTTTTCACCGACAAAAGAGGTATAGTCAATTTGTCTGTCTGTCATCTCTTCCTCACCCTGCTTAGCTATACATCCATTCATCTACGCATTATCTATCTTTCATGATTATTTTTATCACTATTTCTTCCAAGGCTGAAATTGTTGTACATAGAGGAAGGTTCTAGCAGGCTGGTGTCACTCTATGGTTTTGCCAAGGGCATTCCCAGAGCCCAAGGCAGAATTTGTCCATTTTTCTGCAAGGCTTTATTCCAGACACTATTAGATCTGGGCTACTCATGAATTAGTTTGAGCTTTAGCTGATGAATAATCTATTTGTCCCTTTGGGCAATTAAACATTTCAATTATTATCTTTATTTTATTTAAATCTTTGAGATTAGGCTTCCTTTTATTTCTCTTAGTTCCCTGTTATAGTCATGAATGCCAAAAAAGGTAATAGATCATCTTTGTCTTACCATTGCTAACATGTGTCTATAAATAAACTCTCCTGAACATATGGCATTCCTCCTTGCTTTCTTTTCTTTTTTCTAAATTAATTTATTCTGCTAACTTTTATTAACCACATACTATTATAGATTAAACTAGGTGATAGAAATACAAAGATCAATATAATATATCCCTGTCCTCAAGGCACTTTTGTGCCTCCTTGAAAAGATGATCATAACACGATATGGTTAATACTGAGACAGAGGTAAGCACAGGGTACCATGAGAGGGCAGGAGATTGGTGCCAAGTTCAAATTTCCTAGAAAAGACTCACCTGACATAAGAGCGCCTCAGCAGACAAACAGGGTAAAAGATATGCAAGTAATTTTTTTGAAGACACATTTTAGATAAATCCTAGAATAAAAGAATGAGGATACATTAAGGATGAAGTATGGAGCTTTCTTTGACTAGATTGTGGAAGGAGAGACAAGGAAGAACTAGTGTCAAAAAATGGGGATGTAGGAAGGTGACAGACCATGGAGGATCTTGCAAGTCATGTCATTAATGTCCCAAGCCTTTATGCAGAAGTGTGTGGAGAAGTAGTGAGAGCTTTTTGTCAACAATAGGGTGATAGAAGCAGGTTACATTTTATAAAGATCACCCTGGATGCAGTGTGGAGAAAGGATTGTGTTGGGACAAGAATGGAGGGAGAGGTAAAGTCTCCATCCTTCTTTAAGGCTTCACAACCATTCTTGCAACCACTCTTAAGGAAAAACTGAGAGTTACTAGCAGTTGCCCAAGGAAAGCAAGCTCATCAATCTCTCAGAGCTTTATTTTCCTTATCTCTAAAATGAGCAGCAAGCCTAGGTGGAAGCTTGTTGCATAAAGGTCATTCGTGATTCCTCAAATGGATTCTGAAGTCAGCAAAAAATATAAAATCACATCTTATCATCCTCCTATCTTCTTAAAAACTTCTGTCTTATCCTCCTATCATCTTAAAAACTTCTG
>CAUYRH010082577.1:0-10684 GCA_963574655.1 Perodicticus potto | reverse complement strand
GGACAACTGCTGAGGAGACACTTGTGCCTTGGTGTCTCCTTCACTTTACACTTGGGACTAAATGTGGAACCCCCATTTCCTATGCCTAGGTCAGTTTCTTGTGAATTTCCTAGGCCTGAATTCCATGGATGGACTGTTTCCATTCATTGATGCACTCATTCACCTTCCCCCCGGCGGAAGGGACTGCATTCATTCGTTTCCTGGCCAAGGAACCCATACACCTATATATACCCTGAGGCTAGAGGCCTAGAGGAGGAGACGGGGAAAGACCGGGAGAGTAACGGAGAGAGCTTCTCTCTCCCTACTTGAAATGTCTCCCACTACCAGGAGCTTTGGTGTTTTCTGTATTCTTTTCTGTAAATCAATTCTGTCTTATCACGGACGGGTGGGGGGGGGGAAATAATGTAATGAAGAATAATAAAATACATGTATTTAAAAAAAAAAAAAAAGAAAGAAAAAGTGCATTTTTCTTTGTAAGAGCTGTCCTTATTTGGGTGTGATTTTTCTCACAATGAAATCATACCCAAGCCAGACAGATTTCTTACCATTCTTTAATTATTTCATGTAAATGTTTTTAATTATTTAATTTATTTTGAATACATATTGTCCGCATGCTCAGAACTATATAGATGTTTCTTAATGAGGAGAAAAATTGCAATTAAAAGAATGTTAGGTGTAAATGCTGCCCACTGAGCTGCCTAATCATGGCAATAACACAGTCTGCTAAATATTGCTCCTTTATAATACTTTTTGTCTGTGTGTGTGGGTTTTATTGGTGAAAATATTTCCAAGTCTATTCTCCCAGCCCAGTCTCCCCGTTCAGACATGCATTGGCTTCTCTCATCTGTCTTGTCTCCCAGAAAAGAAGAAGAATTTCCTGACTGTCAAACAGATTACATCAAAATCACCTTAAATTGTAAATTATGAAAACTTAGCTTTATATGCTGTTAAAGCTTCCCATCTGATAAAACAGTATGTGTCTCTGCTTTGTCCTGTAGCAAAGTTCTGTTTTGGTTATATTCTGCTAAGGACGTTGTTTTTATAAAGGGACAAATGCTTGTTATTAAAAATCAACACAGAGAAGTATTGAAAAGTAAACAGACGCTACCATCTTACCATAGACACCGACCACTCTTTGCCCTGGGTAAGCGATGTTTCAGACATTCACCTCCACAGACTTGCACAGTGATGCACAAATAGACAGACGTGAAAGTCAAGCCAGTAGCATAAAAGTGGGCGCGTGCTTACATGGATTTTAATGAAAATGTTAAATGAGTTTCAGTTGCTTTTAGAAGAGAAAAACAGATGTGAAACTGATAGAATGTTAAAAAAAGCTTGAACAAGAAAATATATTACTGTCTAAAATGTTTATAACAAATTAAGAAGATAAAAGATTTTGACAGCATTCTGTTTTACTCTTCATTACCTCTATCCTTTGTAGTCAGTGTCAAACGACCTGTTTCTCACTAGACTGATCTCTGGTCTTGGATACTCTCTCCCACTGCTCCTTTTCTATTCGGGATATATTATGATTTGCCAAAATGTACCACACCTAGATTTCATTCTGCAGACACATCTGTTGTTTTATTTAAGTTCTCTGTTTAAAGGGGTCTTGATTTCCTTTTCTGAGTTATATATTTTGATTCACTTATTTTGCGGACTTCATTGCCAAGTGGTTTCTCCATAGAGACCCAGGGGTGGTATTTCCTTGACTTATTTCGTCCTTAGACCTCCTTCCTTTAGGAGGTCTGTGTGTTGATTTATACCCTGAATGGCCATTTGACTAAGTGCAATTCTCAAGGATCACATTTTTTCCTCAAAATTTAGAGACACTGCTCAATTTTCTGTGCAATGGAGAATTGCTATGCCGAAGTATGAAGACAACCTTATTTTTTTCCCTTCTTATAGACATTTTTTCTTTCTGTCTAAATAATTTTTTTCTTTGTTGAATAAAATCAGAATATATCTCTGTATTAATTACTTTTTAAACAACTGTTTTTTTAAAAAAAAATTTGTGAGTGTTTGAACACAACTTATTCTTTATTCAAATCTGACATGTTCCATTCCTTATTTATAGAAAATGTCACTGGATTATACACTTAAATATATTTTCTGTTCAAAGTGCTGAGTTTTCTATTTTTTATCATTACATTTGTCTCTCTCCACACACATAAAAAAACATGTTTGCTTATATGCAAGTGTTCATATATATGAACATTAATTATATAGGTATGATTCGTATATGTCAACAACCCTATTTTACTACGTTAGTATTTGTATTTTTCTACTATGTTTATTGTGATTACCTCAAGCCTTTTACTTATACCCATAATTTGATTTTTAACTGTATCGATTATAGGCCTGTTGTTTCCAATTATTAATTAGTTTTATAAACACATTGTTTTATTCTACTTTTTGATCTTAAGTAGTTGCTTAATAATATCGGTTTCATTGAATTCATATTTTCATTAGACTCCTCTTAGCATGAAAGATATATAGGCTTCTTTTATGTTATTTGTATTATACTTTCTAAATACATATTTCTGTACTTTATTCTAAACCCTGTAATACGTTTTCACTGCAGCAATGTCTTGTTTTGTCGGTTTATTTCTTGCTTAATAGAAAGATACGTCAGCTGCTTAATTTTTCATAAAAATACATATGAATATTCTTTGATATCCTCCACCACTCATTTGGGACCTAGGAACAGGTGTTACGGTATTTGCATGCTATCTGGGGGGCAAGTATTGCTTTAAATCCAATTTATGTAGTGTTGTAGGACAAGGTGAGAAGTGACAGGAGAAGAGGTCTTATTTTCTTTTGCCTCATCAGCCACACATCTTTTGTACACGAAGGCCTGCACTCCACTTAACTTTGGTGCTAGGATTTTGTTTTCTTACTTTGGTTTTTTGAGACAGGGTCTCGCCCTGGTACCTGCACTAGGGTTCGGTGGTGTCATCACAGCTCACTGCAAACTCAAACTCTTGGGCTTAGTGATCCTCAGCCTCATGAGTAGCTGGAACTACAGTCGTGTACCACCGTGTTGTCTAATCTTCTTTAAAATATTTTACAGAGACGAGATGAGTCCCCCAGGTTTGTTTTGGTTGCTTTTGCAAACACATCTTGAATTATGGCTTAAGATTACAACCTTAATTCCTACTTTCTTTGTTTGCTATAATGATTTTTTTACTATTAAATTAAAATAATTCTATAGGTCATAAGAAAAAAATTGACAATCTAGCTTTGCTTTACTACCTTAACACAGATAATTTTTCTATTTGCTTGAATAATTTGTAAAACATGTTCTATTTTATTATTTCTTTACTAATTCTTCTTGGTTTGTGATTAATTTATTTCCATTATTTCACAGTATGAAATATTATCTTTCTTCTATAGAATATTTTAATTTGACAGTCATTTTTTGATATTTTAAGTTTCCTTAACTCATTCAGCTTATATTTCATTGTATAATTTTTTCTCTTATTTCACAGTAAATCTGTAGTAATATTCCATATAAGTTGATACTATATGCCATTATTTTATGAAATAGGTTTTGTTTTCTTTAGGAAAAAATAATTATTTCTCCAAGTAGATATTAATATTTGCCCCTAACTACATCACATGGTAGTTAGAGAATGTGGTATATTCATTTCTATTCCTTAATTTTGAGATTGAAATTACAGCGTAACATTTGATACATTCACAAATGAAATGGATCAAAGTAAAATCATATAACCCTTATAATCAGTGAAAAGGCGATCATGACAATGAATTTTACAGTAGAGAATGTAAAGAAGTTACTATAAAGAACTTGATGCCGATGAATTGAAAGCATAGATTATACGGTTAAGTAGCTAGAAAAATACAAGTTATCAAACTGATATAGAAAATAGAAACTCTGTCTCTTGAGCCTAGGAGTTTGAATTTGCAGTGAGTTATAATGACATCACTGCACTTTAGCCTGGACGACAGAATATTTTGTCTCAAAAAAAAGAAATAGAAAATATGAATGGTTGCATATGTATCATATTTATACATAATGTACATATACACATACATATTACATGTGTGATATATACAATTGGTGGTCCATATCCATAAGCATGGACTGAGCCAACTTCAAATCAAAGACATTAAGGGATAAAGAAAAGAATGGTTGTGTCTGTACAGAACAGATACAGACTGTTTTCTTGCCCCATTCTCTAAACAATACAGTATAACAACACTTCATATGACATTTACATTGTATTAAGTATCTCTCAGTAATTTAGAGATAATTTAAAATGTATGGGAGGATGTGCATAGATTATAAGCAAATATTATACCATTTTGTATAAGGGATTTGAGCATATGTGGATTTTGGTATCTGAAAGCTATAACCCAATTATAGCCCAAGAAGAAGGGGAAAGGGGAGAGGGAGGGGAGGGAGGATGATGGATGGAGGGAAGGTAATTGGTGGGACCACACCTACGGTGCATCTTACAAGGGTACATGTGAAATTTACTAAATGTAGAATATAAATGTCTTAACACAATAGCTAAGAAAATGCCATGAAGGCTATGTTAACCCTTGATGAAAATATTTCAAATTGTATATAAAACCAGTACATTTACCCCATGATTACATTAATGTACACAGCTATGATTTAATTAAAAAAAGAACAATGATATATGTATACTAAATGGCATCTATTATTAAAAATCTTCCCCAAAGTGGGAAATATATAGACCCACATAGCTCTCAGAAGAACTGTACCAATTGTTTTTGTTGTTGTTTCTGCAGTTTTTGGCTGGGGCTGGGTTTGAACCTGCCACCTCCAGCATTTGGGGCTGGCACCCTACTCCTTAGACCCACAGGTGCCACCCAAATTATACCAAATTTTTAAGGAAGACATAACTTCAAGTTTACACAAAGTCTACACTTCAGAGAAAAATAGAGAATAATTTCTATCACATTTTATGGGTCACTACAAACTCCATACCAAACTAGATTGCAAAATTTGCAAATAATGTTGTACCAAACCAAATTTATACATACACACTCACATACATGTATGTATTATATACACCTCCTGGCAAAGTCAAATATTTCTAGGACTGCAAGATTAGTTTAACATTTGAAAATTCAATTGAGTTCAACCCATTAATAGATAAAGAATAACCATATAATAATTTTAACAGATGCATAAAAATCACTTCGTAACTCTTAATATTAAATAACTATTAAAAATAAAAACTTTACAAACTCAAAATAGAAGATTTATTTTTCAATTTTGTAAATGACATCTATATACACTTAATATGAATTTCTTGTTTAATGGTAAAATACTGTAATCTTTTCTTCTGAGATTGGGCATAAAACAAGGACTTCTGCTCTTTCTAACTTGTCATCATTTTATGAAATTTCATATCCAGAGTTTTTCAATGTCAGCATTATTTGGGGCAGATCACTCTTGGCTGAGGGGCCGTATTTGCGTTGCAGGATATTTAGCAGCGTGTCTGGCCTTTGTTCCTGGACACCAATATCACTCAGCTGTGATGATCAAGAATGTTCCTACATCTGGCTAATGTCCTCTGGGAGTAGAGGGTAATCACCCCCAGTTGAGAACCACTGATCTATCCAGTTCAACTGATCTAGAAGAAAAAGGATATATAAATTGGCAAATAGGTATTAAAATGTTTATTATCTGCTGGTGGCATATTTGCATATATAGCAAATCCAAAATCTTATAAATTATAAAATAAATAATTGAGTTCAGAAAGGTTGCTTGATCTAAGGTCAATATTCTCTCTATATGAAAATGTACTTCAATCTAAAAGAACAGTAAAATTAAATTAAAAATATTGCTTTTGAAATACCTATAGTAAAATGTTAGAATAAATATAATAAATGGTATATATGTTCTCTCAAAAGTATAATAATATATTTATTGAGATAATTTTTTTTTTCCCCGGGGCTGGGTTTAAACCCGCCACCTCTGGCATATGGGGCCGGCGCCCTACTCAGTGAGCCACAGGCGCCGCCCTATTGAGGTAAATTTTAAAAGACCCAAAGAAATGAGAAGATATGTTCATGGAATACATGACTCACTATTGAAAAAAAAATCACTGTCTAAATAGCTTTACAGTGTCAATGAAATCCTATGAAAATGCCAGCAGGTGGACCCACACCTTTCACCATTAACTAAGATAGACTCTCACTGGATTAAAGATTTAAACTTAAGACATGAAACTATAAAAATACTAGAAGAAAGAGCAGGGAAAACTCTTGAAGGAATCGACTTGGGTGAATACTTTATGAGGAGGACTCCCCAGGCAATTGAAGCAGTATCAAAAATACACTACTGGGACCCTATCAAACTAAAAAGCTTCTGCACAGCCAAGAACACAGTAAGTAAAGCAAGCAGGATTGGTGCCTGTGGCTTAGCGGGCTAAGGTGCCAGCCACATACACCTGAGCTGGCGGGTTCGAATCCAGCCTGGGCCTGCCAACAATGACGGCTGCAACCAAAAAATGGCCGGGCGTTGTGGCGAGCGCCTGCAGTCCCAGCTACTTGGGAGGCAGAAGCAAGAGACTCGCTTGAGCCCAGGAATTGGAGGTTGCTGTGAGCCATGATGTCATGGCACTCTATCCAGGGTGACAGCTTAAGGCTCTGCTCAAAAAAAAAAAAAAAAAAAATGTAAAGCAAGCAGACAGCCCCCACAATGGGAAAAGATATTTGCAGATTGTCTCTGGCAAAGGTTTAATAACCAGAATCCACAGAGAACTCAAACGTATTAGCAAGTAAAGAACAAGTGATCCCATCTCAGGGTGCGCAAGAGACCTGAAGAGAAACTTCTCTGAAGAAGACAGGCACACGGCCTACAGAGACATGAAAAAATGCTCATTATTCTTAATCATCAGAGAAATGCAAATCAAAACTACTTTCAGATATCACCTAACCTCAGTAAGATTAGCTCACATGACAAAATCCCCAAACCAGAGATGTTGGCATGGATGTGGAGAAAAGGGAACACTTCTACATTGCTGGTGGGAATGCAAACTAATACGTTCCTTTTGGAAAGATGTTTGGAGAATATTCAGAGATCTAAAAATAGACCTGCCATTTGATCTTATAATTAATTCATTTACTTGGTATATACCCAGAAGACCAAAAATCGCATTACAATAAAGATGTCTGCACCAGATTGTTTATTGCAGCCCAATTCATAATTGCTAAGTCATGGAAGAAGCCCAAGTGCCCATCGATCCACGAATGGATTAATAAATTGTGGTACGTGTATACCATGGAATATTATGCAGCCTTAAAGAAAGATGGTGACTTTACCTCTGTCATATTTACGTGGATGGAGCTGGCACACATTCTTCTTAGCAAAGTATCTCAAGAATGGAAGAAAAAGTATTCAAGTATACAGCCCTACTATGAAGCTAATTTATAACTTTCATATGAAGGCTATAACCCAACTATAGCACAAGAATATGGGGAAAGGGGCAAAAGAGGGGAGGGGAGGGAGGAGGTTGGGGTGGAGGGAGAGTAATTGGTGGGGCCACACCTATGGTGCATCTTAGAAGGGTACAGGTGAAACTTACAAAATGCAGAATACAAATGTCTTCATACAATAACTGAGAAAATTCCATGAAGGCTATGTTAAACTGTTTGATGAAAATAGTTCAGATTGTATATGAAACTAACACATTGTACCCCTTGATTGCACTAATGTACACAGATATGATTTAATAATAAAAAAAAAAAGAAAAAAAAAGAAAATGCCAGCAGGTGTGTGTGTGTGTGTTTATGTTTGTGTTGATATTCAAATGAAAAATTAATATAAAAACGCAAATGAACCATAAAGAAGCAAGACCCTTGTAAAAGAAAAATAAGAAGTGGAAGGTTTATACAACCCAGTGTCAGGACATTGTAAATTATAAGTATTCAGATGTGGTATTGGTATAAGGAAAGAGAAATTTAGCAATAGAACAGATAGCTCAGAAATAAACTCACCCTTATGAGGACACTGGATTTCTGACAAAGGTGGTATCACATAGCAATGAGGAAAAAATAGCTCTTCAACAAGTGGTACATACAACTTCCATTTGATATCCACAGGCATAAAAGGAAACTTGGCCTCTATTGTACATCATATACAAAAATCAATTCCTTGTGTACTGCAGGTCTAAATATGAAAGCCAAACAATAAAATTTCTAGAAGAAATTACGAAGCAATATTTTCATGATCTTGGGATGGGCATAGATTACTTAAACATAATGCAAAAAGCACTAATCCTACAGGAAATGATTTTAAATTGGATTGTATTAAAACTAAATATATTCTTTATGCAAAGTTAATCCAAAGATACACTGTGGAGCAAGATATTTGCAATGTGTGCAAGGGACAGAAGACTCACACATATATAGAACTCCGAAAGTTATTAAGAAAGACATCTCTTAGGAAAATGGATCCAAGGCACAAACAGGCACTAGGTAAAATGAGCTTATGAGAAGGGCCTCAGTTCCAATGGCTGTCAGGGAATCACAACGTTGCTACTAAAGGAAATGGTATTATCCTCCCCTACCTGCGTGTCTCAACTCCAAAGACTGACAGTAATCAAAACTGGCAAGAATAGCTCTCTCAGGGAAGGAAGCAGGAGGTAATGGTTCCAGGGCACTGTGAACTGAGCTTGCAGAGGACTGAAAAGCGTTTATTTTTTGGCTGCATAATGTCTACATGGGTGTCCGCTGTGGGATAAGTCACTGGACATTATATTCCTCCTGTGGACTTTTTATTATGAGTTTATACTTTAATAAAAAATGGTCTGTTTATTTTAAATATGTATACTTTTAAGGTTTGAGGATAAAGGTATTTAACGTGTAACTATTAAAATCAAATCTAATAGCCGTATTGTCTGAATTCTGCATATCCTTAATTTTACTTGCGTTTGCTACCTTAACTTGTTTAAGATTGTCAGGATTTATTAAAGTCTCCCTCTCTTATTCTACTTCTGATCTTTATTCAACATTTCCTGTCCCCTTTATTTTTTTATTTATTCCAAGGAAATGTTGTTGAATATATTACATTTGTTATTGAATTGTCTCATTTTTGTGGTGAACATATCCTATTTTTGCCTGTTTAATAATATTTTTGTACAATAGTAATTCTTACAAATCCTTTTCTTCTATTTTTGGCATGGTTTGTTTATTTCTATTGTTCAGTTCTATTCTTCTATTTTTCTTAAGGATGCTCTTTCTCCTTTTTACTTTTGTACATTCTAATGATTTGAAAGTTCTTGGTTGCATTTTAAATTCTATTTCCAGTTTTCAAAGACATTCACTTGTATTCACTTTCCTAATTATTGGGGAGAATTTTGGGAAATATCTTGCATATTTCTGTGTTTTTTTTTTTTTACAGGCTCTTATCCTAATCTAATTGCTATTTAGCATTAAAATTTTAAATCTGATTTCTTTGTTCATCATCAGCAAACCAGTGTTGCATTGGTACTTAGGGGCGTACGTGGGTAAATAATTTCCATGCAGACTTGGTATGTGGTTCATGTAGTGCATACAGATTTTATTTGTATGGATTGCCGACCTGGGTGGGTGTCAAATTGTTTCGGATAAAGATCTGGAAGAGAGTGTGATGTGAGACCTGCTGCTCTTCTCCCAGAGCACTCCGCATTGTCCAGGCCTGCTCTGCTCTGGGCTCTGACTCCATCACACTTGAGAGCCTGAGAGGATGAGTAGGGTGGGCTCACACAACGATGTACACTTGCCCTGATTCTGGCCGTAGGTTTTCCATCCATCTCCTCATAACTTATAAGTCAGCATAACTTTGGTATGGCTTTTACCTTCTTTTATGAGTACTCCATTGTTTTTATTGTAAGTTGAGGTTTTGATTGGTGGGGGGAGTATTTCATTTTTTAAGCAGAGTTAGGAGATGGTGTGCTATGTCCTTCTATAGAGATATCAGTGCAAACTGAGCTCCCAAATCTGCTTTAAAAGAAAATTATGATTTAAAATTAGAAAAGTAAAGAAAATCCTAAGAGCCCAAGAATCCTGAGGAGAGAGACACAGGGGAGAGAGAGGAAGAGAAGCTGTCACAAATGGCTTGTTTTGCTTTTCGCAGCCGGAATGACAGGCAATGAAAAGGAGATGACACTTGTATCAATAAGAACAGAAACATGTTGGAAATGGTTAGACAACGTGTCAAGAATTTCATCTGCAAAACTCTGTACATAGGAAGAAGAAAGCAAATAATTAGGAAATGAGGAAACAGGAG
Source organism: Perodicticus potto (assembly GCA_963574655.1). Classification (NCBI taxonomy): domain Eukaryota; kingdom Metazoa; phylum Chordata; class Mammalia; order Primates; family Lorisidae; genus Perodicticus; species Perodicticus potto. The sequence goes on along the minus strand of CAUYRH010082577.1, from coordinate 411 downwards.
AGGTGATTAATAGGTGGGTTTTTGTCCTTGTTTACTTTAAAATCCTTGCCATAAACAAGGGTTGGAAAGGATTCCATATTTACTAAATACGGAATAAATATGGAATAAAATGAATATTGGTATTGGACTACTTATCAGACTTTCCTTTAATATTCATAATAATATTATTACATGGAATTAATTTCTCCATCCTATAGGTGAGAAATGAAAGATACATACAGTTTATTTTTTTGAGACAGAGCCTCAAGCTGTCACCCTGGATAGAGTGCCGTGGCATCACAGCTCACAGCAACCTCCAATTCCTGGGCTCAAGTGAGTCTCTTGCCTCTGCCTCCCAAGTAGCTGGGACAGCAGGCGCCCGCCACAATGCCTGGCCATTTTTTGGTTGCAGCCGTCATTGTTCTTTGGCGG
>CAUYRH010082574.1:0-10798 GCA_963574655.1 Perodicticus potto | reverse complement strand
TTTTTTTGTTGTGCTTTGCCCGGGGCCGGGTTCGAACTCGCCACCCTCAGTATATGGGGGCAGTGCCCTACCCACTGAGCCACAGACGCCGCCTTATAGTCAGATTTTTAAGGTTTGATAAAGTGTTAGAAACTTTGGAGAAAGGAAGAAAAGCACAAGAGTTGTTTTAAATGCACTTAAGAACTGAACATGAATGCATATGTGTGAGTGAGAGAGAGAGAGACAGAGAGAGATACGGGGAGGGATCTATAAAAAATAATAAAATAGGCCAGGCGCGGTGGCTCACCCTGTTATCCTAGTACTTTGGGAGGCCGAGGCTGGAGGAATGCTCGAGCCCAGGAGTTCAAGACCAGCCTGGACAAGAGTGAGACTCTGTCTCCACTAAAAATAGAAAAATTAACTGGGCATTATGGCAGGAGGATCCATTTTGCCCAGAAAGTTTGAGGTTGCTGTGAGCTAGGCTGATGTCATGGCACTCTGTCCTGGGCAACAGAGTGAGACTCTATCAAAAAAAAGGGGTGGGGGAGGAAAGGAAAGAAAAGAAAGAGATAGAGAAAAACAAAAAGAAAATACATGGGCATGGTGTAGTCCCAGCTACTCAAGAGCCTGAGGCAAGAGAATAGCTCTAGTCTAGGCTAAGAGTGGGCGGCTGTAGCGTGCAATAATCACACCTGTGAATAAACACTATGCTACAGCTTGGGCAACAGAGCAAGACTCTGTCTCTTTAGGAGGAAAAAAAAGTACAAAGGGTGAACAATGCAATGAAACTCAACTGCCCACAAGCCTACCTCAGGTTCTCAGCTATCACACCCTTGCTACCCCTCCCAATTAGGCTTCTCCAAAAACATCTGTATGGCAACACAGGCTTTGTGTCATCTTCCAAAAATATTGTAGTCTCCTACAATTGTTATGATTATACTCTCTCTGAATCTATCCCTTTATAATTACACATATGATTATGTCCTCTCCAGATGTATCCCATCCACTTGTTGAAACAAATGGCAGCATAAAATGCACAGTTCACCACCTTGCTTTTTCCACTGTAATCTTGCCATGTCAGTGCATAAAGTCTGACTCATTTCAAAAACAACTACACCATTCATATTCTAGGTCCCTATTGACGAACATTAAGTTGTTTTCAGTCTTTTGCAATAACAAACACCACTGCAATCAACATCCTTACACATATAGCTTTACATACATATGGGAGTGTGCCTGCAGGATGGACAGAGAATAAATGCATGTGTCATTTTTGATAGACTGCCAAATTGCTCTCTAAAAAGATTGCAACAATTTACAGTTCCAACAAATGCATGGAAATGCCTGTTTGCGTTGCCCTCCACACTAACACTTTAGATTATCAAACTTTCTAAAGAAAAACATATGTCATTTTTTGTTTTGAATTTCCTTAATTAAGAGTGAAATGGAACCCATCTTTTTGTATGTCTTTAAGCCATTTATATTATACACATATATGTATATATTTTTTTGCTCAACGCTGGAGCAAAAAATGGAGCTGAATTTTTTTTCCTTCATTGATCTGTCACAGCAGAATATATTAAGGAAATTAGCTAGTTATCTGTTATATGAGTTGCAATTGTTTTTTCTAACTTTTCACTTATTTTTTATTTTGCTTTTAGTATTTTTCCACACAGAATTTTGTTTTATTGTGTTTACAGATGTTCATTTTTTTCCTTTTCTGGCTTCTGAGTTTTGTCCTTTACTCCCCACTCCAAGAGTGCTATTTTTCAAATGGTTTCATGTTTTATTCTAGTACTTTACATAGATATTTATTTTGAAATGTACATGTATTTTTTAGATTAGTATATAATTTCTATAAAAATCCTCACTGGGAATTTTGATTAAGACAATAAATAGAGACTGGGTCTAACTATGTCATCATCAATGGTATGATCACAGCTCACTGTAGCCTCATACTCCTAGGCTCCAGCAATCCTCCTGTCTCAGCCTCCCAAGTAGTTGAGACTACAGGTGCAGGCCACCATGCCTGGCTAATTTTTAAAATTCTTTGTAGTGTCTGGGTCTCACTATATTACTCTGGCTGGCCTTAAACTCCTGGCCTCAAGTGATCCTCAAAAATACTGGGATTATAGATGTGAGCCCCATGCCCAGCTGAGTCTTCTTATTGATTAACATGGTATCCATTTTCATAAAGAAAACTGGGATCTTATAATCCATACATACACAGCAAACATGTAATACAAATATGAGGTTTAGGATAAATAGAAAGTAAATATCTGTGTAAGTACAGTCCAGGTCAAGAAATAGAATGTTGTCAACACCTTAGAAGTTTTCTCCCTGCCCCACTGTGCTCTTAGTAATCAGAATCTTACCCTCCACCAGAGAGAAGGATTTCTAATTTTTGTAACCCCTGACTTCTACAATTAATTATGTTATGTATGTGTAACTAAACAATACAATTTATCTTTGCCTTTTAAAAATATTAGTCAAATGACATAATATGATGTTGGATTTTTTTTTAATCCTTTGCTTCTTTCATTCTACATTGTTTGTGAGATTATTTTTCTGGTGTTACTCGTATTGATAATTAAAGAGGTACAAATTAGAGCTATTTTATATATTGACTTGTATTTAGCAACCTCATTAAGTCCACTTATTAATTAGACACATTGTAGATTACTTTAAATTTTTTACATACACAATCACACTGTCTATAACTAATGATAGGTTTATTTCCTTTCTAATTCATATAATTTTCTTTGTCTTTTCTTCTTAAACTGGCTGAGACCAACAATAATATATTAAACAGAAGTGGTGAAATTGAGCATCCTTGCCTCATTCCCTACCTTAAGGTGAAAAGTTCCAACATTTTACTATTAGGACGTTTTGCTGTAAGTTTTCTTGGAGGAAACTTTACTACATTAAGGAAGTTCCCTTCTATTGCTAGTTTGCTAAGAAGTGGGTGTTTTAAAAAATCACAATCCTAGCATCTGAAGGACAATAGAATACCAACTACAGATATTGAGAGAAAGGACAGTGACCTTAGAGTCTCATACTCAGGCAAGAGGGCAATCCACTGTTGAATGAAAGATGCCAAGAATGTACTTTATTATTTTTTTTCAAGAATGTACTTTAATCAAATAAGAAATGAATCCAAAGAGAGACTCTAACATAAAGAAAGATGAAAAAGAAAGGGAGGCAGTCATTAAGTAATGAATGATCTTTGAATTATATCGTTAGGTTTAAATGGATAGGAATAGCATGACTGAAAATTTGTAATATGAAAAAAAAATTTTGTAGGGTGGCACCTGTGGCTCATCAAGTAGGGTGCCAGCCCCATATACCAAAGGTGGCGGGCTCAAACCAGCCTCAGCCAAACTGCAAAATAGAAAAATAGCCAGGTGTTGTGGTGGGCACCTGTAGTCCCAGCTACTCAGGAGGCTGAGGCAAGGGAATCGCCTAAGCCCAGGAGTTGGAGGTGGCTGTGAGCTGTGTGATGCCATGGCACTCTACCAAGGGTGATAAAGTGAGACTCTGTCTCTACAAAAAAAAAAAAAAATTGTAATATGAAAGTAAAAACTCTTATCATAAGGGAAAAACTTAGTATTAGTTACAAACTGAGAACACCAAACTATCTTAGAAAAAAAACAAGCAATTGAGAATATGTGGAAAGAGTGAAGAAGAACAGTAAAAGTGTTTTAAAAGTTTTATTTCATTGGGAGGAGGTACACAAGCGCTTGGTGGTGGTGTGACAGGAGGGTTGTTACCATATTTTGATATAATTGTGAAGAAAAATATTTTTGATTAGGAAATCCCAGGAGTGCTTCCACATTAACAAACAGGAAGAAAGAAATGAGTAATCATAAGTGAGAAAAAAGCAAAAAGATGAAAAATAAAATAAGTAGTAAAAATAAGATAAAAGAATAAAATCAAATAATATAGACTATTACACTAAATGTGAATGAGCTGAATTTACATATAAAAGATAGGGACTCTTCAGATTAGGAAAAAAAATTCAAATGTTTAATGTTTTGGCATAGCTAAAATGAAGTGATATAGAAAGGTGAAGACTAAAGAAATACCAGGCAGGCCAAGCATGGTAGCCCACACCTGTAATCCTAGCCCAATGAGAGACTGAGGCAGGAGGAACACTTGATCTCAGAAGTTCAAGACCAGCCTGAGCAAGAGAGAGACCTGATCTCTACTAAAAATAGAAAAAAATGACCACTCATCATGGTGAGTACCTATAATCCCAGCTACTTGGGACTGAGGCAAGAGGATAACTTGAACCCAAGAGTTTGAGGTTGCTTTGAGCTAGGCTGAGGCCAAGACACTCTAGCCTGGTGACAGAGTAAGACTCTGTCTCAAAAAAAAAAAAGGAAGAGAGGAAAGAAATACCAAATACAAAGAGAAAGCAGAATTGACCACTTAGGTAATATGAAATTTAAGATAAAAATATCAAATTAGAGATAGTATGTAATGAAAAAAGACACACTTTAAATAGAAGATATTAGTCATAAATCTCTAAATACTAAGCAAGCATCATTTTGGGCAAATACATAAGGCAAAAACAGAAACAGCACTATCTGATTTAAAAACATGTACACAACTATGGTAAAAATTTTAATATACCTCTTTCAAAATCTGACATCTAGAAGATAAAAATTAGCCAGGACATAGAGGATGTGACTATTATAATCAACTAGCTCAATTTAATAGCTGTATACAGAACTTTGCAACTTACAGATATAGAAGATACTTTTTTCTTGTGTCCATTTTTATATCTCAATTTTATAGGGACATATAATGTATATAATGTCAATAATATATATGTATATATAAGTCATCAGCCATGTACTTGGTCACAAAAAAAAACTTGATAAATTCAAAAAAGTGAAGATTTTATGGGATATTTTCTGGCCAATATTTTAGAATACAAAGGAATAATAAAAATATTACTCCCAAACCATTAACCTGCTTAGAATACAAGTAACCTCTGGACCAATAAATAAATAAAATTTGGAATAAAAAATTATTAGAAAGCAATAAATTCTATGTTTTGGTATATTAAACTCATTTAAACAGTCTTAAATACCGTCATTGTTAAAGAAGACAGAAATGAGAGGAAATGAGCTTGTTTTAGGAAATAAAAAATGAACAGCAAATAATCCAGTCAAAGGAATTAACAAAAGTAAATACCAAAAGCACCAAAAATACAATGTGAAGAATTTTAAAATTCCTAATCTAGTTTTTGTGGTAAAATAGATAATATTTATCATTTTAACCATTCATAAGTGTATAATTCAGTGGTATTAAATATATTCACAATGTTGTGTAACCATCGGCACCATCTATACACAAAACTTCCATCATGCATAATTCTCTGTCCCTAGTAAAATAATAACTCATAATCAAGCGACATTTGTCCTTTTCTATCTGGCTTATTTCACTTCACACAACATTCTAATATCAAACCATATCCACATTGTAGCATATATCAAAAGTTTCATGTCTTTTTATGTCTGATATCCCTATTGTATGTGTCTACCACAGTTGGTTTATCCATTCATCTGTTGATAGATGCTTGCGCTGATTCCACCTGGTGACTGTTAAGAATAATGCAGTTATGAACATGGGTACACAAATACCTGTTTTCAATTCTTTTAAACATATACATAGGAGTGAAATTTCTGGGTCATATGATAGTTCTATGCCAAATCTAATCTAATCTGCATAAGATAAATAGATATCCTATGCCCACTACTGGGAACAAATGGGGGAGGGAAGAAAAATACAATCAGTATTAGAAATTAGAAGGGCATTGGTGTGTGCCACACCTTTTGGGGCAAGACATGATTGTAAGAGGGACTTTACTTAACAAATGCAATCAGTGTAACCTGGTATCTTGTACCCTCAATGAATCCCCAATAATAAATTAAAAAAAAAAAAAGAAATCAGAAGGGTGATAAAATACCAGAAACAAAAGAGAGAAAAATAATTATAAAACAATATCACATAGAATTCTATGGCAACCAACTGGAAAATCTGGAAACAAAATTATTGAATTCCTGGAAAAATATAAATGGACACAAAAAGAAATTGAAATTTTAAACAGGTCAGTTTCCCTAGAAGACATTGGAAAAGTTAAATATAGGAATAGAAGGTTACTTTTTAAATATGATAAAGAATATTTTCCTAAAGTCAATAGCAAATACCTTACTAAAACCATGAAACTGTCAAACTATTTCCATTGAAATTAAGCTCAAGGAAGAGAGGCTTACTATTATAACATTGTTTAGAGGCTCAATTGCATTATTAAAAGAAAATGAAATTATAAGAACAAATTCTAACAGCAGAAAAATGATTGTATACTAAAAAAGACCCCAAAAAAAGCAGTAAAAAAATTCTACTAGAGAAGAAATAAATAAACAAATGAATATGTATAGATTGTAATAAGACGCTGCAGGAAATAAGACAAGTAGTGATAAGGGCCTGGACTCTACATAAGGCTTGCCAGGGAAGGCTCTTCACCCTGAAGCTGAGACCTGAACAATGAGAGGAAGAGCTCCAGGAACAGCATTCAGCCAGAGGGGACAGTGTGCACCCAGATGGGTGTGAGGGACAGGAAAAAAGCCACTGTGGCAACAGTGAGAAGGGTGGTGTGAGCTGTGGGGGGCGGGGGAGGGGAGCTGTGAGCCAGAGTAGGAAGTCTGAATTTTACTCTAAGGGCCATAAGAAGACACTGAAGGATTAAGGCACGTTTGTTTTAAAGGAACATCATACCTGCTTTGTAGGGAAGAAGGCAAAGGGAATCAGAGGGGACAGACCAATTAGAAAACTATAGCTGTTTCTAGCACTCTGGGAGGCTGAAGCTGGTGGATTGCTTGAGCTCAGGAGTTGGAGACCAGCCTGAGCAAGAGTGAGACTGTCTCTAAAAATAGCTGGGCTTTGCCACAGTGCCTGTAATCCTAGCTACCTGGGAGCTTGGCAAGAGAATCACTTGAGCCCATGAGTTTGAGGTTGCTGTGAGCTGTGATGCCACTGAGGGCAACAAAGTGAGACAGTTTGTCAAACAAACAAACAAAAAACACTTTAGCTGTGTCCAGGTGGGAAGCTGTTGTCATGCAGCTGAGGGAGTGGCACTGGGGGCAGATGGATGGATGGAGGCGAGATGTATTTTGGAGCTAGAACCCCAAGAAGATGAATGGGGGATGTTCACTCTTTACTGGTATATCCTTGCCAACCTCTTTATTTTCAAATTCTAAATGTCATTTTGCTTTATCTACCGTTGTTATAAAGAGAAAATAAGTAGGTAGGCTGTTTAGGCTTCTAACTAGTGGTCTTTTTATAATAGGAGACCATAATCCATCTGCAATAATTATGCCCTGATAGTGTTTTCTCCCTTTTCCTTTCTTTAAGTTTTGGGTCGCCGTGACTTCCCTTCCTTCGTCTTCCTTTCCTTCTCTCCACTTTGTCTTTTGTTCCTGATTCTTGAAGAACTGATGGAGTTTTCTCGGTTTCTTCTTTTTGAAAGCTCTAAAGATTTGGAAATTTAAGACCTTATTTCTATTCTTCTGGTCTAGCAACTGCTCGGGGTCTGAAGACTCGTTTTAAGTATTAACTTGCTTCCCTGATCCTATTTTTCCCCTTCCTTTCTTCAGTTTCCTCAGAAACGTTTGGGATCACTTCAAATCCTTTCAGAAGTAGTGAGCTTCCAATTGAAAAGGGGAAGCTGCGTCCCACCTGCGCGTGTTCGTTTCTTCCCCCCTTCTCCTTCAAGGAGAATGAAGAGCTGCCAGTGCCACTTCGACCTGGCAGGAGCGGAAAGGGAGGAAGACGAGGCGACAAGAGACCTCCCTGCCGTCCTGGTGGGCGCTGCCTCAGACTGGCCCCTTAGGGTCTGCGCGGTCCTTTCCGTCCTCGCCCTCCCCGGGCTACACTGCGCCCCGCTCTCTGCGCAGCCGCAGGGTGAGCCGGACTCGCGGCCTGGCCCCACCTACTTAATCCCTCGCCCCAAATCAGAGTTGCTGGACCCCGGGAAGTTCAAAGCTCGCCCACTAGTGGGCGCTGTCGCGTTTCCCAGAAGAGGCCGGCCCGGCCGCGCTCGGGGTAGTCCGCCCAAGGAACTCCAACGTCCCCTAGACAGGCCCCTAGCAAGGTGCCCGGCAGCAGGCGAAGGAGGCTGGGTGCTGACTTCCAGAAGCTCGCAGACGCTGCAGCCCAGCCAGGGTGGGAGAGGCCGCGGATTCTCCCGCTTCAGGGCACTGGGGGGCAAGATCTAGGGTCCCTAACATGCACACATCCATCTGGGGACCTGAGCGTCTGGAGGAGGCCGGCCCAGCAGGAGAAGGTGGTTAGGGATCCAGCCAAGGGCACGCGGGACAGTGTACTGTGGAACCTTCTCTCAATGCTGCTACCAGGCCTGAATCCCGCCCTTCCTGCTGCATTAGAATAACCCCATTTATTACAGAAGACCCCCTCATTAAATGCTCACGCCCACTTTACCCACAGACTTGGTGACATGTTAGCACAGATTAGCTTTGTACTGAAGTGGCATTGGAATGGGGAGATCTTTTGGCTGCAGGTCACTGGGGAATTATTATCATTATTATTGTTTATTTATTTATTTTGAGACAGAGTCTCACTATGTCGCCCTCAGTAGAGTTGCCATAGCGTCATGGCTCACAGCAACCTCAAATTCTTAGGCTCAAGCGATTCTCTTGCCTCAGCCTCCCTTTTAGCTGGGACAACAGGCACCCACCACAACACCTGGCTATTTGTTTAGCAGGCTTGGGCTGGATTCAGACCCACTAGCCCCAGTGCATGTGGCCGGTGCCCCAACCAGCTGAGCTATGGGCACTGAGCCACTGGGGAAATTATTATTATCTAAGGGGCTGCAGTATTCCTCATTGTTCATTCACTTATGCCTTGCTAGGATCTGTGTCAGGAGCTTTGCGCTATTATCTTTTACTAAAACAGCATTTTTAGATCAGCTGTTATAGTGATGTCCGCTGGGCTTCTCCACTGTAAAATCACTATTTTCCCCTTTGTAATTAATAAATATTTGGGGAGAGATTTTTGAGACTGCAAAAAAATAGTTTCTTCTCATCCCCTTCCCAATTTCTCAATGCCCTGGCCCTGCTGGGGGGAGGGGGAGAGCTCTGCAAGATGTTGTTACCGGAACTTTGTCTCCTTTCCTGGCTGGTTCGCCAAATCTGTTACCGGAATTTCAGGTTCTTGGTCTCGGTGATTTGAAGAATAAATCCTCAGACCACAGATCATTGGTAAGACAGAATTTATTTACAGAAAACACTAAAGCTCCTGGTAGAGAGAGAGAACTCAAGTAGGGAGAGAAAAGCTCTCTCCGTTTCTCTCCTGGTCTTTCCCCGTCTCCGCGTTTAGGCTCTTAGTTTCGGGGTATATACAGGTGCATGGGTTCCTTGGCCAGGAAATGAACGAACCCAGTCCCTTCCTGGGCAAGGTGAATGAATGTATCAATGAATGGACATAGTCCCTTGCCAGGGCAAGGTAAATGAATGTATTAATGAATGGACACAGTCCATTCATGGAATTGAGGCCTAGGAAATTCACATGAAATTGACCTAGGCATAGGAAATGGGGGTTCAGTATTTAGTCCTAAGTGTAAAGTGAAGGAGACACCAAGGCACCGGTGGCTCCCCGGCAGTTGTCCAGCCTTTTTGGCTATTGGAGCCTCCGGTGGGGGTTGGAGGTCCCCCTCCTTGCCTGTCATCCAGCCCGCTGGTTCCTCAGCCGGCTGCCGCCGCACCAACACCGCCAAGGTGGAGGCGGCAGGTCCGCCAGCTCCACTGAGCTGGCTGGGGCGCCAAAAGTCCTGCATCAATGTCACAGACGTTTTCAGCACTTTGCTCACCTTGACTGCCTCCTTTTCCCTCTCCCCTGGTAGGCTCATCTTGGAAGCTACTTCTCTGTTGAATTCCCACATCCTTCAAACTGCAAATAACCTCCCTTATCATTTTCCTGGATATGACCAAGCCTTAAGCCTGAATTACTTCAATGTTCAAATGCTTTCTCTATATTCTATAAACACCTCCCCCTCCACAACCATCCTCTCTTCCTTCCTTCCAATCTCAGACAAGGATGAAGGGTCTTTCAAGGCAGCTGGAGCACTAAAGGCAGCCTGGTAGAGTAGAAAGAGCGCAGGGTTTGGAGTAAGTCAGGTTTGGACCCTAGTGCTACCACTTACTAGCAGCAAGACCAAGCTTTTGTTTCTTCTCTGTAAATGTCCTGAACATCAATTAACATAGTAACAGATGAATGGAAATACTCATTGTTGGCTCAGCGCCCAGTAGCTCAGTGAGTAGGACGCTGGCCACAGACACTGAAGCGGGCTGGTTCTAGCCGGATGAGGCCGGCTAAACAACAATGACAACTGCAACCAAAAAATAGCCAGACGTTGTGGCGGACGCCTGTAGTCCCAGGTACTTGGGAGGGTATTCTACCAAAGGTGAATAGTGAGACTGTATCTCAAAAAAAAAAAGAAAAATACTCACTGTTAAGAACTGTAAGAATTAATATCAACATGTAACATGTAATGATCAGTAAGTGATATCTGTTCCCAATATCCAAAGTATCGGTCCCTGTGCCCTCTGAAAATGTCATGCCTTACCGTCCTCTCTCCTGTATTTTTTTTTTTTTTTTTGAGACAGAGCCTCAAGCTGTCACCCTGGATAAAGTACCGTGGCATCACAGCTCACAGCAACCTCCAATTCCTGGGCTCAAGCGAGTCTCCTGCCTCTGCCTCCCAAGTAGCTGGGACTACAGGCGCCCGCCACAA
>CAUYRH010082573.1:0-17165 GCA_963574655.1 Perodicticus potto | reverse complement strand
TAACAGAAACACATAAATAACATTTCTCTACCTTTAAATACTAAATGCTTCTTTGAATCTGGAGTAGAATGCTTACAAAATATATAGTCGGTTAATATATTAAGTTTTTACTAATATCATAATACCTCTTATTATGTTGCTCATCACTAGAAATTAAAAGCCAGAGTTTATTATACCAAAGTAATCAAATTTAAAAATGATATATTATTAAATATTTCAAACTCCTATTTTAAGAACACACTCTTATGGATAAATTTTAATTTGAATAACATTACTGTCTAGTTAACGTGTATGCATAGTACCAAATAAAATACATTATGCTTCTCTGTGTATATACACGTGTATAGGACTGGTTTAAGAGTGGTAAGAGGTTAGACAGATTGGTCAAATATTTTATAATTATGAGACATGTGAAAATCTTAATGACCTCTGGTTCAGGCAGCAAAGACCACAAATAATTCAAATACAATTATCTCAGTTTGGGGAAACCACTACTTTTTTTTTTTTTTTAAATCAAAGATTGATTTGACTTTATAAGCATTTGAAATTTATGAACATAAAAATACCACAAATAAATTTTTAAAAGAGCAGTAAACATCAGAACTAAAATAATTTTTGCTGTCTTCAATATATGAAGATTTTAATTATACATTCATAATAGAAATATTGTGACAGAAAGCAGGTCAAAAGGTATGAAGAAACAATTCACAGAATAGAAAATACCATGAGCTAATTAACATAGGAAACATTTACCCTCACATGCCATGAAAGAAATACAAAGTGCAATACGAGAGTAAGATGTTTTGTGTACAAAATTGGAAAAAAAAGTTTATATGGTACATATCATATGAAGGGCAGTGATTTTCTTTCTTTCTTTATTTTTTGGGGGTAAAACAACTATTTCCATAGTTTATCAAGTATATAAAGTGAATTCTTTAAGAAAGTATGCAATATGGCATTCTACAATGCAAGTTTTCAGTCATCTGCAAAAGTATCTTTTTGTTAATTTTTAAAGAATATTACAAAATGATTTACTTTTTAGTTAATAAAAATGACTATGAGTGTCATAGTACAAAGTGAACAGTATTAAAGAAAGATTACAGTACCTTGTGAAGCATATTTTCTACTGTTCTCATATGATTAGCAACACATTCTTTGTCTCTAGGAAAAACAAAAGACTAAATATTAGTAAATCCCAAACCTTATTATAACTGTTACACATTTTGCTATAAATCACTATTATTGAAAAATAAGTATTAGATATCATTGTTCTCCTTTGCAAAGTATAAAATCTAACCATATTCACTGATATATGTCCACATTTAACACTTATTTTCAATTATGTAATTATGTTGCCTGTCTTAATTGGGGGTGAGGGAAGAGTATATATAATGTTTAAAAAGTAAAAAAAAGAAATGATTACATTATTGAAAATAAAAATCATGCTGAAAAAGGTAAAACATTTATTCTTTTTATTTCTGACGGAAGAAATTTTTAAACCTTAGTGGTAGGGATATATGCTATATGGCCAAACCATACAAAATAATATTTTCCTTTCTATATACTCTTTTTGTGATATAATAATTACATACAAAACCCTCCATGACTTAACTAAGAATATTCAAAGTTGCCAGTTTTTTCTATCAGCCCAGTATATTGAATTAAACCTGCATAATGAAATAAATAATTTGAATGAATACTGAAGACTTTAATTGTTAAGGTATAAATTGAAAACTATAAATAATGTATTAGCTCTCCAAACTCAAATTAGTTTTCTTTAGCTTTATAAAAATACATGCTCATGATCACAGATCATAGACATGTCTGAATTTAAAAAAACAATTTGAATCCAGAGGTTTTATAATCCTGGTTTTATTTATCTCAGAATTTTCTCAGAGCTATTAATATAAGACTCAATATAAATTATGTAAGCTAAGCCTCTCAAATGACATGAGGAAATTAAAACTGAACAATGACAATATGAACTGATTAGTCTAACTTACATTTTTCAAAATGACAATTATATACACCAAATATAGCAATACAGTGTCATATATCTTCACAATTTTCAAAAAACCTATAAGCAGATATTCAAACATGCCAATCTTTTGACCTTCTGTCAGTTCATGTTTCATTATGCTTGAGCCATGTCACAAGTTCAGTGACAATCCTAAGATAGCAGACTCCTTGTTTTGTGATTTACAGATAACTTCTGCAGTTTAAGACTATATTTATAGTTCATGATATTTTATACTTAATAAAAGTTTGTCTCAAAAAAATTTAATTTATATATTTTTAAAACAAAAGAATTCAGAATTACAAACTTAGAAAGCAGAGAGTTTATCAAAATTAGTTGTTTCTTTAATCCTTAAATAGATTTTCTTTAAGCCATGCTATTGTACAAAGAACAGTCTTAAAGTATTCCATGAAATTTGGTGGGGAGAACAAATAAAAATGCCCAAGAGAACTGCCCAATTTGAACTTCATAGTGTATGTCAACTTGACTACCAGGGAAAATACTCTGATCATGTTTACATTGTTGTCTACTTGGAAAACTGTATATTTTTTCCACTTAACATATTAGAATGTACAGCTATAAAATTAAATGAATTTTCCATAATATATTTTTACTACATTTTTAAAACATTATGATATACTCACATATTACAGGATAATACTTCTTTATGGAAATATTAGTTGCAATGTTAGTACATTATAATATATGCAGAGAAAAACTGGGGATGCGTTGGAGCAAAGAGGATGAGGAATGTGTAACAGAAGACACTATGCAAAACTTTTCAATAAAGAATCTTAGGTTTCACATTAATGAAAACATAAGTTTTAAACATGGAAAACTACAATAGAGCCAAAAATACACATAATTAGAGGCTATATAGAAGTTTATACTTTCCGAGGTTTCTCAATAAAATATACATTTAGTATGTTGAGTTAAAGAGTTTTCTTTTTTGAGGATATATCAGAGAATTTCAAAGAAAGACAGCTGTACTTTTGTTTTCTAACACTGTATTATCCAGGGCTAAAACCCGGAGCATGAAAGTAAGAATTGATCTTTTGTCTGTTTTAAGTGATCTCCCCAAGGTCCAAATGCTCACTTGGCTGCCATGCGGAGGGCACTCTCTGCATCATGGATGTTCTCCTCCAGTCGACGCTTGTCCTGCTCCAGCTGGGTAAGATGTCTATTGAGCTGACGCAGAGATTGATCTTTTCTTCTCAGCTCCATCTTTGCCTCAGAGAGACTCTGCAAGCAGACAGAAAACAGAGTTACTTGTCAGCCCTGATAATTAACTTCAATTTATGCCATAGGCTATTAAACAAAGAAGAATACAGACTGAAAAGTAGACTTGGGTCATTACACATCAAGATCTAACAAATTTTCTGTAAAAATTTTATATACTTAGTAATTAGAAATGATAGAACCGATGAGATTTTGAAAAATGTTTGGCTATAAAATACAATCCCATTTTATTTTTTTAAAATACTACAAGGTAAGTAAATTATTCTTCCTAAAAATATCCGATTATAGAAACTGGAGTTGTGTTTCCTTATAATGATAAAAAATAAAGATTTCAGGACAGAAAGCACATGAAATTTAGCGTCTATTTAACTATAAAAAGAACTAGAGTTAAAGAACTATCATAAACACAAAACGAGTATATGATTGAAAGGTAGATTGAGATACTTACAAGACAATGTTGAACTAAAGATTAAAAATTACTACTACTTTCTTTATATAGTCTAACAGTTAGGCTGCTATATACATCTTAGTGAACAAAAAACTGAGCTCCCAAAGAAAATTCATTTGCTTCCCAGTAAATAACTGTCATGTCAAGGATAGCAACACAAATGTGATCAACATGTTTCAACTAATAGAGAAAGTTATGAATAATACTTGCATTCAGAATTACTTGTGTTCCATAAATATTTTCTTAGTCACAGAAATATAAAATATGTTGATTGCTGTTTGTTGTTTGCTTTAATCTAAAATATTCCTTTACTACAAACATTTCAAGATGTAGTTCTGCAACTTTATCTTCAAAGTTTAGGGCTTCAGGTCTTAAGACTCAGAAACTCATAATTGAAAGAAATATTTTCTAGATCTCATTTTAAATTCTAGGATGCTTATAAAATTTCTGAATAAGCTTATCACACTTTTTAAATTAAATTTTCTGGACCGTGAACTAAACAACTGCCTTCACACACATAATTTTTTCTCCTTGCTCAGAGTTTAGCCAAATATTATATATATGACTACGCTTCAAATATCCAGTAAAGAATAAACAAAATGCTATAATTTCATAGTCAAAGCTTTTCTAACAGCATTCTTTTAATGCATTAACAATGGGTAGTATAAAAAACTCAAGTTCCTACATGGAACTAAAACTAAATGTTGGTGAATTGAAAACAATCATTCAAATCAGGTATTCAATCACGTTAAAAGTTTTCAAATTCAAAATTCACTTTTCAAACAGTCAAATTCTTGTCAGATAAATATGACTCAAAATATTAAAAATAAGCAAGCTATTATTACTTATTAGATATTATATTTTATTTTAAATCTTTACTATTAATAGATTTCCAAAAACATTCTGCCATGAAAATAGTCACAGATTCAAACCAACTTTAAAAAGACAACAAAGAATATATTTTTAAAACCATGCTAAATCTGCTAATTATGTGCCAGTTACAGGCACTGAGATACCATGAGATTTCTTTATTTAAAAAAACAAAATTCATTTGAGTCCTTTTTAAGTCAGCATTTCTGACATCTTTCAGGGAATAAAAAATGCTGTTTTTCAGTTATGAATGTAAAACTAATGATCCACTACCAGTTATGCATAAAGCTTGAACTGTTTTTCCAAAAATAATAAATTTGTGCCAATCCATTCGAATCCTCCTAATAACTCTTATTAGAGGTACATATTTGTGAGAAGACTATCCAGCATTCAATACATTGTCTCCAGCCTTCTCCAACTGAAGCTCGCTGATCAAAATAGCTAGAAACCATGACCTATGAATTATTACAAATTCACACTTGACTTTTCTGCAATCCTATGACATAATTTCAAAGAAGATATAAGTCATAGCATTAGAATTTCTATTACACTATATTTCTAAATCTTCTTGTTTCTACTCTTTCATTTTCGTATCTCAGGAGCAATGACAGGGCGCCATCAAACTCTTCTAAAGCTTACACTGTATTAGGGACACAGAAAAGGAACAAAAGTATCACTGTGTAAACAAAGTAATATAAATCATACTTCTTTAGGTGTGAAAAGATAATACAGTTCTTGAAAAGTAAGGTCATGGTTACATAACTTATAGAAATAGAAGTCTGAGTTTGAAGAGCTGAGGGACAACATGAAAGAATATATCAATGGATTCTGAGGTTGATGAGGACATGTACAAAAACACCAAGACATAAGAAGTGACTCAAGAATACAATTTTTCCCTGATATGCACAAAAAATGGACTCTTTAAAAATCTTAACACTGAGCACTAATTAAAGAAAAATAAACTTAAAAATCTGTGTGTCCATATATGTGTCCATATATAAAACTTCACATATATATAACACACATATATATGTGAAAATATAAAATGTATACATACATATATATGTGAAATTTTAAGTTCAGCTTTTCTTTTCTCCTGTTCAGACTGATCTAATTAAAACCCATGATAAACTTTATGGACTCTAATATTTCCAACTGAATGACTGAAACCAAGAGGGTGCGCCTCTAGGCAGCAAGGTAACAATGATAAGCAGCAGGCTAGCCACTAATTTCTCAACCAGGGTAGATTGTGAAAGTGTGATGTTCTGATATCCAAGAAACTGTTCAGGAGAGAATAGGATAAATCAAGTTTAATAACTCTGCTCCTAATTGTTCCCCCAATGCTCAACTCTAATTACTTGGAGAACTCTCCTGACTGTCACCTGATATTAAGTTGTTGGAGGCTGAGCCTGGAATAGCGAGATAATCAATAAACATTTAGTGGGGAGAAGAATGAAGATCCTGTTAAGCAGTGGGAACCTGCAGCACCCAAAGCCCTTCTGCTCATGAGAAAACCTATGGGACAGCCATAGTGATTGCAAAGCAATAATCCAAAGCACTGTTTTTAGGCCTTGAGGCCTTTAGGCAACAGTACATTTGAGGAAAAAAGGTTAACACGGTCACCCTAATTACAGCCCACTTCACATACTTCATATATAAGTGAAGACAAGCCAATTAGGTAGAAAGGAAGATAAGGGAAGTTTTATTTGTATACTAATTAAACCCCTGATGAAATTAAAGGAAAAACATACAGCTCTGTAATTGTGTCTGAGAAAGGTCACTTCAGGTTCAGTTATCAGAACAGCACAGCCTTGAGATATTTCACTTAATCCACAATTCAGCCCCCATTTTGTACTCAGGTCTTAATATTTACCAAAAAAAAAAAAAAAAAGAAAAATTCAAAGCCCGATAATGAATTTATCTTTAACCAGTGTTGTGAACAGTTTTAGCTCTTAGAAAATTAAAGCTAAATATGATATAGTAAGTCTTTTAAAAGTTCTGCCTACATAAGAACCAATGTCACAATATTATTCAATATTATTTATCAAAGAGTTCAGTTTTCATTTTAAATTCAAAATGTTTTTTCTTTCCAAAGCATTCTTGTTGCTACAAGAATGTTTAAAAGCAAATTTTATAATGATTTCCCAAAGTGACTATATTTCAAAAGCTATTATATAAGACTTTATTGTATTTCATATTAGATAATGGTGTTATTGCTTACTTTCATGTATACTTCTCATTATCCAGGGAGAAAAAGCCAATGCTTTCACTAAACTATTCCTATAAGAAAACATTTACACCTGATTGTTTCCTAAAATGGTTATGAAAAGCTATTTATCATTAATAAAAGTTGACAGGCAAAGTATGGTTCCAAAGGAATTAGTTAAGTATAGGAAAAGCTTATAGACAGACTATTTGGTAGATGTGACTATTAAATGATAGGTATTGCCTACACACTTTTTAAGTTTCTTTTTTCTTAGCTATAATTTCTAAATGTTTTATAATAAACATGTATTATTACTTAACAATAACAGAATTTTATATTTCTAAATTTTATATTTCTAATTTTATATTTCTAAAGCTTTAAGTATTTATTAAAGCTAATAATTTTTAATGGATTATGAATTTAAACTGAAATTCTATCATTTCACACCAATGAAAACATTTTGTGCAATGGAATTTTTTTTTAAATCACAGCTTTATTGAGATATAATACACATTCTACACCATTCACTCTTAAAGAATACATTTTGGTGGGTACTAGTAAATTCACAAAGTTGTGCACCCATCACCAGTAGTGGTCTACTTGGAAGTAAAGTTCTTTAAAAAAACTTTATCAAAATAATATATCTAACTATAGTATGTCTCATTAGTTCAGCAAACTCTAAAACTACAAGAGATATACAAAATTTATCACTTTGGTAATAGTTTTTAAAAATTAAAAATGTATAAAATGAATTTTCTGAATCAGAATATTTGATTAATAAATGTGTAGTACAAGAGTTAGAGTCATCTAAAAGGATATACGCATCTCTCCAACTAATATTTCTGGATATCAAGGGAGTTACCCAACATAGCTCCTTCTCATAAAAGTATAGTATAGTAGTGCTTTAGACCATTAGGCCGCTAGAAGACTGAGCCCCAGGGGATATCACTTTTATAGATTTTCTTTTGTCTAATGGGAAATATCTATGGATCCACATTGCTACAGACTAAAAGCTAATGGCTTATTCAATTTGGTATAAAAAAGTTAGTCATACAAAATGAAAGGCAAGACAACACACAGGTGTTATAAAGAACTTAGTTATATTTCTTAGGTCAGGGGGAAATACCTATAGTATTTTTTAAAAATAAATTTACTGGTGTCTGTAACTTTTGAATTAACATTTCTAGAATGCAATAAATTTTCTAAAACATCTCAGGGCACTAAAATTAGTGTTGAAAAAGGAAATAATGCTATCCCCCCTCTCATAATGTCATGACTACAAAATTATATTGATCAAGAATTAATTAAGTGGCTGCTAGGAGAATCAAACTGTGCACTTTGCCATAGAAAGTATAAACTTAAAATGATACAGCCACCAAATTTACAAAAGGGCAGTGTAAACAAGTTAGGGACAAAACTAAAGAATAATACTTTTTATAATAAAGCTTAAAAATCTATGAGATAAGCAACTAAATAACTTATAATAAACATGCAACAGTAAAAGATGCTGGTATGGGATACTATAACTATATGAATAAATTTAAATCTTCATAGTCTAAATTCATAGAGAGAATCTGAATAAAGTTATGCAACTTAAGAGATACTATCTTTTATTGTTTTCTAGTGATAACATTATGCAGAAGGTAGGTAACATATTTTTAAACTAAAGCTGAAGATCTTATAACTCACTTATAAATGATAAATCTCCACTTATATGTGCCGAGTTTCTATATTATTCATGCCTCATAATTTATGTATATATGTATATATACACTCAAATGTTTATGTTTTAAAAATAATTATTTTATCACACTTAAAAATATAAAAGGAAATTAACAAAGACAGGTCTAAAATAACTCACTTTAAAAGTAGGCCATACGGTAGATAGAGGACAAATGAGCAATAAAAATTCACCTTTAAAATTTCAAAATATGCTATAAGATGTTGTTGTATAATGCCTTTTAATTATTGGTACCATATTTTCACATATTCCTTTGAAAATACCCTTCTAATTTTTTTTAATATAAAAGGAAAAAGCTAATCTTTCCCAGTAAACTAACTAAAAGTGATCAAAAGGAATCATAAAAATGTTCAAATGTAGGAAATGCTATTTGTTATAAGCCTGACACACAAACTATAAAACTCTTTCTAGTTAATAAAAGTATTAAATATTGATGAGTTAAAGTGGGAAAGAAAAAGTTAAAACATGTTTTAAACAACAAAAAAGAATGATAGTAAAGAGAATCATGAAAGCTCAACTGAAAAATATAGTCAGAAAAGTATAAAATAGATAGGCGGTAGCTAGATTTATTGTGACACTTGGCATGTATGCAGTAATGTGGAGGTAATGTTTTCTCAGTATATAGCAAACTGCATTTAGCTGAGTTGCAGACCTCATGAGACTAAAACAAACTGTAGGTGACAACCATCATAATGCAGTTATAATAAAACCAGCTCTTATATGACCTCCAAATTCTCTCACCAAAACCTGAGTAGTAAGGGGAGAGAATATACATAGTCTGTACTGTTGAACTTTTACTCAGATTACTCAGAAGGCTCCAAAAACTTCATGTATTTGACAATCCTAGCTATACAGAGGCCCAAAAAGTTGTTGAAATCCCTGGCAATATTTTAAATGAGTCATGCTATGAATTAAATTGTAAAAATCTGTCATTTAGAATTTAAATGCTGTGTTTTAATTACTGAGAATTATCTAAAATTAACTGTCAAAGAAGATTCTGAAAAAAGGTGAATAATTTATAAAGGGCTTCACTTTGTTGGTTTCCTAATATTTAAATAAAAAATTATTGTTGAATCACTCTTTCAATTTCAAAAACTCTTTGGTGATATTATAGAATAATATGGTAAGAAAGACTTTAATAATCAAAATACCTTCACATTAATATTTTCATTGTACCACAGAATTTAAAATGACCATTATTTAACTTGAATATGCTACATATCAACTAATTTGAATAAAAGTAAACCAAATACCCCAGCAAAGTAAAAGGTCATTATTTAAGAGAATCTAAAGGACAAACTTAAAATTGGAAAAATTACTTTAAATCATTTTAGACTTAAATGTAAATAAAACAAAATTTTGACTTGTTTCTTAAAAGTTTATTCATTGGATGAATTTTTATGCATGGATTTCTATCTTAATTTTAGAGGTATATTCACAGGGAAAAATTCTGAACAGCAAACATTTATTTTCACTATGTGGAGTATTCCACCTTTTTTCTTGTATAATACTTAAGACAACGTCTGTCACATTATAAGCATTCAATGAATGTTTGCCATTATTAACTGTTGTTATTTTCCCCATAATTCTGGGGAAAAACATGACTTGAGTAACAACTAAATACCATTATCATCATTATCATCCAAACACTTTACATCAACTCAATTCTACATAATCCAGTGAGGTAGGTAAAATAATCCTATTTTACAAATAAGGAAACTAAGAATCAGAGAATTTTAATAACTTGCCCAAAGTCATGAAACTAGCAAATAGGTTTATGCCAAAATGTGAGCCCAAAATCCCTCTTCTTTAATCTGTACTACAATGGTTTTAGTTACTATCTCTCCAGATTTTCCATAAAATTCACTAATTGGGAAATCCTCATGGAAATTTAAAACCAATATTTCACTCTTTATCAAATTTCATAAAGTCAGTAATGTATTTCAATCTATTTAAATGGTTATTTCTATTTATATTGAAATTAAGTCCAACAAGAGCTTTAGTATTATTTATAGTTAATGATATACTTTCAATACCAAAAATTGAAGCTTACACAACTCAAGATCCCTTGTGTAAAAGTAGCAGAATCACTGTCAACATTTATTTAATGTACTAATAAACAAAAAAATACATATTTGCAAAGGATGAATTGTAAAACAATATGTTGTAGTATAGAATTTTATATAATTCAAGGCACATTAGGCTGCTGCTGCTTTTTTTTTATTTTTTATTTTTGTAGAGACAGAGTCTCACTATATTGCCCTTGGTAGAGTGCTGTGGCGTCACAGCTCACAGCAACCTCCAACTCCTGGGCTTAGGCGATTCTCTTGCCTCAGCCTCCTGAGTAGCTGGGACTACAGGCGCCCTCCACAACGCCCGGCTATTTTTCTGTTTTACAGTTCAGCTGAGGCTGGGTTTGAACCTGCCACCTTCATTATATGGGGCCAACGCCCTACTGGATGAGCCACAGGCACTGCCTGTTGTTTCTTTTTAACCTTTCAAAAACCAATAGCCTTCTCTGTGTCTTTTTCCAAGTTAACAACAGTAATACTGAACTTTCTCTATAGATCTTGAAAGTTAGCTGCCTACTGTAATCTCAATTTTTTAAATAGTTATAACAGAAACTCCACACTGTCACAACAGTATATCAAGATACCAAGCTCTATAATATATCACCTGTAGCTAACTCCCCTTGGTTATGGAGATCTTAAGTACTATGTAATAAAACCACTTCTGTCCCTAATTTAATTCAAAATGTCATCCTTAAATTACTGATGCCATGTAAACTATCTTATAATAATACAGTAACAGAAAAATTAGTATCTGAATTTGTTGATCAGAGATAGGAAAGTGGAGTTGCATTTGACTACAAAGAAATCCCTCATACTTACCTTGACAGACATGAAGAAAAAGATGAAGAAAGGGACAGAAAAGGAAAGAAAGATCCATGGTTCAAATATAATAGTTTTGGTGCCATTCTGGATAATAAAAATTAATTTTCCATAAACCTGTGATAGAACAACAGGACTGCTGTTTCACTTGGTTGCTCTCATTTCCCACTCACATTTTGTACATTTGTACATTTTGTACATTTCATGTACAAAAAACACTGTGTCACTCAACTTGGCCACTGAATGCAAACTAACCTCTTCATTTGATGGTTAACCAAAGATATAGTCACATATCTAACATGAAAGAAAACTTGGCTATTTGGGATTTGTTTAGAATATGTCATCTCTAATTTTCCCCCTCCCAAAGGGACATCCTAAATGAATAAAATCATATATAAACAGTTTACTGAGTTGGGTAGATTGAAAGGAGTACACACAAAAATGAAATGATTTAATCATTTTCTACTAATAACATTAAATATTCCCTGTTAGATTTCCCTAAAAGATTCCTAAAAATCTTCTTGACTAGACAAGATTTTTGCTTTATATAGTAGTCCTAAAACCTAACCTCAATATAGGATGTTATTCTACTGTATTTATTCATTCAATATACTTATATTACATGCTTACATACACCAAAGCCATAAAGAATAATAATAGCTAACACTTCCTGAATATCTATTTTATGGCAGACATTAACATAATCAGTCCTCACAACAACTCCATGCAGTAAGTACTACTATTATTTCCATTTTATAAATGAGGAAACTGAGGCACAAAGTTCAAGTAACCTGCTCAAGGTTACACAGAGTCAGAGTTCAAAATCAAGCAGTCTAACATGTAAATAAATACATTCATAAATACAAATAATATACTCTTCTCAGAAGTGATTTCTTGTAAGAAATAGGTTTAAAATGCATCTGGAATTTAGGCTGAATGCCCAGTGTTATGAACAGCAGAATAAAATGGAATGTTCAGAAAGATACAAGAGGCCAAGTATGGCTAGAAGATAAGACGCTGATAAGAATGGCAGGAGGAGAGATTAGAAAGGTTTGTATAGGCCAGATATAGTTAGGAAGGTAGACTTTTAACCTTGCAAATGATTTATACACAGCACTCCATGGAGCTGCATCAGGAAGATACCAGGAGGAAAGGGAAGAAGTTGAAAGGGTCCTATCCTTCTCTCAACCAGAATCTGCTTTAATGTTGTCTATGAGCTTTCATGTAAGACCTTGTTTGAATAAAAGGTTCTTTGTCTAAATACACTTGCCAGCTATTGTCATAGGAAATCACAGGAAGCTGCTAAAGGCTTCTATGCTGTGAAGCAGCATTCTCCAATCTATTTCAAGGATTGTATATACGCAGCATAAATTGTAAGTACCAAATTACAGTACATACAAGAGATCATTTTGGCCATATTGCAATAGCACATATAAATTGTCAATGGAATTCTAACCAAGATGTAATATGATTTTGCCTTTGAGTAAAAAGATACAATGATATACTAAATTTAAAAGGACTTTTAAAGTAACTGGTTTATAACAGATAGTTTTCCTTAATATGCTGTAGTAGTATTATGTCAAAATTTACTTGAGCACAGTGTATATTAAATATTTACTTTCTACAAATGCAACATATTAGGCATATATTTTCTATTTATACTAATTAGTATATGAAATCCTATAAGTTATCTGAATTATATGACAGAGAGGAGCCAGAAACCCTGAGTTACAGCAAAAATAAATGATGAAAAGAATATATTATTTTAGGAACATCAAAAATGGATTAACGATTAAACTCAATGATTGTTTTCTAAGGAGCAATACATTATTTGATCTATCAATTTAAAATATTTTCATTTACCAAGTTGTATTATTTTGAAGGAAAATAATTTAGAATAAAGTTACTTCTGGCAATAACCACTGAAATTTATAAATAACGAAAAGGGTTGGTGCCAACTTTTCCATTACAAAGTAAAACAAGAAAGTTATGTTTTAATATATGTTAGTGAAACATATAATTTTTAAGCCCTCTTCATTTCTATTAATTAAAGAAAAAAAAGAGTGAAGCCAAGTAACATAGAGTGTTAAGACAAGGATGAAGGCTCACACTTAAAATGACCATGGGTTCAGCAACAGCAAATTCAAATAAAGTACTGCTGGGATAACACAGAGGGATGGACCCAAGCTTCAGTGAAATTTCTTGAGAAATCACGTTTTAGAAAACGCCTGTATTTGTTTAATCAGTAACAGCTGAAAAGTATATATTCTGAGAAAGTAACTTAATATAGCAAAACACATTATTTTATAGGTTTGCTTCATATGAAATTTTCCTTAAGGACATGTGTATGTACATGTATCTATATATGCTCAATAAATAGCACCACTGAATTTGTCTGGCTACAAATAGCTTAACATAAAGTTAGCATGGTTTACATTTCTGATTCCTCTATAACCGACCCATTCACCTGAAGAAAAACACACAGTTGTCCTACCCATCTAAATGAGCAAGATCACCATCTAGTGGTGACTCCTTGAAATGTCAGGACCACGGCTTTTGGAGCCTAAAAAATGCTCTAAGGATGTGGTAAACATTGAGCACATATTCTAGAACACCTAAATTTACTTAAAGAAAAAAATTGCATAACACACTGAATAATATTTTTCTATTTAGTCAAAGAAAAACTTGATAAGAGATAAAAGTGTTAACTAGCCACATGGCTCCCTGAGATAATTGCTTTCAAACCTACCAACAAATTAGAAAAGAGAGCTGCAGATGTTAAAATGGGTCAGCTGTGCTTCTGCTTCAGATTTTCCACAAGCATACTGTGTACACTAATTATAAAAAATTGGGCCAATATGACAAACTAGAAAATAAATTCATTCTTTCTCTACCTCTTAATGAAAAATCATTAGTCACTACAGTAAATTGTATTTAGACAAACTATTTGTTCTACCTTCCTGAGGAAATAAGTATACTCTCCTTTCCCACTGATACCAAGCTTGACCAGGTCAATTGGTAGTGTCTCTTAGAGAATTATATATTCCCTGTCCTGTTAAAATCAGTAGTGCCCATGTAACTTGCTTTTGGCCAAAGAAATTTGACTCCAAGTAAAATATATCACTTTTTAGCAGACAAAAGACTAGCAGTGTCCCATGTAGAGTTCTTTACCACAAGAACAATAGTGTTCCAGAGAAAGAAAGCCCTCTCAGCCTTCTTCATAGTGTAACATATGAAGCAGAAGCACAGATGACCCATAATGAATATGTATAACCTGTGAGAAATCACTTATTGTAAAGCTACCATTTGGAGTAATTAGTTACTATAACATAATATAGGTAACTCATGTTTCTACATTTGGCAATTTACTCCAAAATTTATATACATATGATCATTGGCAGATACTTTAGAAAATCAGTTTCTAGCTTGATGTCATATTGAATGATTGGAAGAAGAAATAAATTTAATTAAATATTCAAAAGTCATACCAAGTCATTTGAGACTCAGGGCAGTATAAAGACATGATAAAAGCCTATCTCCATCTTACAGAAAAATACTGAATTTGCACACTACAAATGGAAATAAACTTATCTGTTGTGCTATAATTCACAAACATGTTCTTCCAAATCCTTTCTTAATACAGTATTATATTCATATTTTCATTTAATTTTTCATTCTGAAAAACGGAAGAAAAAATGTACAAGTAATTCTTGTTCTCTCTTTCCTTCTTAAAAACAAATTATATCTCTTGACAATAAAAAATGGCCATGTTACATTTCTAAATTTTAAAAGGGGGTACAATAACTCTATAAAACATAATATCATATTTTTAATATATGATATATACATTACTAATATGTCTATAGACATATTAATATGTACACTTAAAAATCTGAAAGGTAATAGCAAAACAGTAGTAGAAACACTTCTTTTTTCTTATCAGTATTTCAACATAATTTTCAACATAACACATATAAACTTTATATAGTCAAAAAATGCAGGGCTGGGAGTAGCAACTCAATATGAGTGCCTGTAATCTCAGAACTTTAGGAGGCCAAAGCAGAAGAATCACTTGAGGCCAGGAGTTTGAGAATAGCCTGGCTAACATAGCAAGAAGCCATCTTTTCAAAAACTTTTAAAATTATCCAGGAAAAATCCTAGCTACTTGGGAGGTTGAGAAGGGAGGATTGCTTGAGCCAAGGAGTTGGAGGTTGCAATGACCTATGATATATCACTACACTCTAGCATGAGCACAGAGTGAGACCTTGTCTCAAAAAAAAAAAAAAGGCAATTGACAACAATATTCATAAACTCAACTTTCATCACAAAATCTTAGTTTAAATTTAGATATATCACAATGGTAGTCATTCGAACTGATTTTTTAATCAACATTGTTAATATCCATACTACCCAAGGTGACTTCCAAATTCAATGCAATCCCCATAAAAATATCAACGTTGTATTCACTGATTTAGAAAAACTAAATATGTGCTTTGTTTGGAACCAGAAAAGAGCCTTGTAAAAAGACATAAGTAAAAAGAACGATAGCCGGGCGTTGTGGTGGATGCCTGTAGTCCCAGCTACTCAGGAGGCTGAGGCAAGAGAATCTCCTAAGCCCAGGAGTTGGAGGTTGCTGTGAGCTGTGTGACGCCACGTCACTCTACCAAGGACGATAAAGTGAGACTCAGTCTCTACCAAAAAAAAAAAAAAAAAAAAAAAAAGAACGAATTTGGAGGCATCACATTACCTGACTTAAGACCATATTACAAGGCTATAGCAACCAAAACAAAACAGATCTTTGGCAAAGCAGAGAATAACATAACTAGAGAAAAGAATCAATGTTCAGTAAATGGCACTGGGAAAATTGGATAGCTAAATGCAGAAGAATGAAACAGGACCTGTATCTCTCACCACACCACTTACAAAAATTAATTCAAGATGGATAAATTACTTAAATGTAAGTCATGAAGCCATATGAATTCTAGAAGAAAATGTTGGAAAAACTCTTCTAGATATCAGGCTAGGAAAAGAATGTCTGACTAAGACCCCAATGACGATCACAGAAACAACAACAACAAAAAAGACTACTACTTTATTAAATTAAAAAGCTTTTGCACAGCCAAGGAAATAATCAACAAAGCAAATAAATAACCTACAGAATCAGAGAAAATATTTGCAAGCCATACATCCTATAAAGGGCTAACAAACAGAATCTACAATAAACTTAAGCAAATCAGCAAGAAAAAAACAAATGGCCCTATAAAAAGTGGGCAAACACTTCAGTAAGATTAGCCCACATAACAAAATCCCAAAACCAGAGATGTTGGCGTGGATGTGGAGAAAGGGGAACACTTCTACACTGTTGGTGGGAATGCAAACTAATACATTCCTTTTGGAAAGATATCTGGAGAATACTTAGAGATCTAAAAATAGATCTGCCATTTGATCCTTTAATTCCTTTATTGGGTATATATCCTAAAGACCAAAAATCACATCATAATAAAGACATTTGTACCAGAATGTTTATTGCAGCCCAATTCATAATTGCTAAGACGTGGAAGAAGCCCAAATGCCCATAGACCCACGAATGGATTAGTAAATTGTGGTACATGTATACCATGGAATACTATGCAGCCTTAAAGAAAGATGGAGACTTTACCTCTTTTCTGTTTACATGGATGGAGCTGGAACATATTCTTCTTAGCAAAGTATCTCAAGAATGGAAGAAAAAGTATCCAATGTACTCAGCCCTA
>CAUYRH010082572.1:0-10280 GCA_963574655.1 Perodicticus potto | reverse complement strand
CCTTGGTAGAGTGCCGTGGCATCACACAGCTCACAGCAACCTCCAACTCTTGGGCTTAGGTGATTCTCTTGCCTCAGCCTCCCTAGTAGCTGGGACTACAGGTGCCTGCCACAGTGCCTGGCTATTTTTTGTTTGTTTAGCAGGCCTGGGCTGGGTTCTAACCCACTAGCCCCGGAGCGTGTGGCTGGCACTGTAACTGCTGAGCTATGGGTGCCAAGCCTAGTCCAGAAACTTTTCATATTATACTTGAAACTTTATATTCTTTCTTCTGGTTCTTCATCATCAAATGCTAGAGTTAATTAGCCAAATAGGCAGTAGCTAGTCCTTAAACCAAATGATACAGCTGAGTTTTTTTTTTTTTGTGGTAGAGGGCCGTGGCTCACAGCAACCTCCAACTCTTGGGCTTAGGTGATTCTCTTGCCTCAGCCTCCCCGTAGCTGGGACTACAGGTGCCCACCACAACGCTTGGCTATTTTTCTTTTTTGCAGTTCAGCCGAGGCTGGGTTTGAACCCACGACCTTCAGTGTATAGGGCTGGTGTCCTACTCGAGGAGTCATAGGCACCACCTACAGCCGAGTTTTTTATTTAACACTAAAACAAACTGGCAAAAATTATTTCCAAAATGATCTTGATTAACAGCTTAAAATTAGTCATTCGTTAATCATCTATGTGTTCTTTAAAAGAAAACTCATTGATAAAATAGCTGGAAAATTTTGGAGAACCTAAGCCTTGCTTGTCTCCTCTTCCCCCAGTATTTTTAATCTTTGGGTAGTATTTATATGCCCTGCAGTTCTTCAGTTGTCTTTTTGAAACCTTCTATATTTTAATTATCCACCTGAATAGAAGGGCTTTATTCTTTCAAGTCAGATGAATCTTTCTGACTTGTCTACAGGTAGAAAGAAGAGCTTAGGAATCCATAGCTGAAGCCTGGGTAAGTGACCTATAAGTTTCCTTTCATCTCTAAAAATTCTATGATTCTAATGTTTTTATAAAACAATGTTTCATATTCTAATGTTTGAATCAAGCATATTTATAACAAAAGATTTCATTTATCATGTGAAATTGCTACCTTAGAGAACAAAGTCTTCTGAGAATCGCTTTTGTTCATCCTAACCCAGTTGAAGGTTATTTGAGTCACCATTAGGCAGAGCTGAAAAATGAGCACAATATGCATTTCCTCTGCTTACTTTTTTTGGCCCTTTTCCCATCCTCTGCCCTGATTTATGAACTGGTGTCTTTCTTTTCTTTTATCCTAATGTTCCCACAATCCCCTCCTTCCTTCCACAGGAAAGATTGGTGACCAGTCATTTACTGTTGATCAGCTGATCCTATTGTTGGGAATGAATTTTAGATAATGCTGCATCTCTAGTAATACTTGCATATTAAGCCTTTTTGAAATCTCAAATTATGTGTGTTCATTCAGGCAGTGCTGCCGTTTTTTAATATACTGGTCACTTTTCTCATGTGCGTTGTCGTCCCCATAGTCCGAGCCACCATGTCCCTGGCCTGCTTCACACCTGCTCCTTGCCGCTCTGTTTTTCCAATCTGTGGCCAGAACGATCTTTTCAACATGTGGGTCTGATTACATCACCTATTTGTTTAAAACACTTCAGTGACTTTCCGGTGCTTTCACTACATAGTCTGAAATCCCCGAGCCTGGCCTACAGGGTCTTGCAGGACCTGGCCCTCTTAGTGTCGTCTTGTCCCCGGCTCTGCCTCTCTGTCTCTGCTGCAGACAGCCACAGGTCTTCGGTTTCTTGACCGTACCTTGCCCCCTCTTGCTTCAGGTCTCCAGAATGCAATGTGAGAAGACGGGAGTGCGTGGGAGAGGAATCGTGGTAGGAATGCACTTGGCATATTCACAGGACTGAAAGAGGACAGAGCTGGCTAGGGAGGGTCTCATGGGTCCTGTTCAGGGGGACGTTTGACTTCTATTCCTCATGAGCCAGTAAAGAGCAGTAAGGACACTTGGATTTGTGGTTTCAGAAAATTCACCCCAAGGGCTACACGGAGAGGTGATTGAACAGGGGCTAAGTAGCAATGAGGTGTCAGGAAACTAGGGACGCTCAGTGGATGTTGGCTAGGACTTGAATGTGGCAGAGAAGGTGGAAGAAATTGATGGATTTGAAATGTATTTTGGAAATGGAATTAGTAGAACTGCACGTGAATTGAGTCAGGGGAGAGGCAAGAAGAGTCAAAAATAACCTCCAGGTTTCTGGCTTTGGTAAGGACTTGGAAAATACTAATTATTTTAGTAGCTACTACATGAGGGTAGTGGAGAAGGAGTGGATTTGCAGGGGAGAGCATCAGGAGCTGTACTTAGGTTTGAGTCTCATGAGACAGCTGAGTGGGGAGAGGTGGCAAGCGAGGCAGAGGGTCCCACTCTGAGGTCAGGGGAGCATCTGGGCTGCCTCTGCCGATTGTGGAAGCCAAACGAAAGGCTGCAGGACGGGTTGGGACCTCCTGGAAGAGAACAGGGGGTGAGGTGTGCGAATGAGCCCTGAGGGCTGACAGCCAGAAGCCAAGTAAAGGAGGAAGAGTGGCAGATGACCCAGAAAGGCCACCAAGAAGTAATAGGCCCCTGGAGAATGTGCCAGGAGGGCAGTGTCAAGGAGGTCAGTGCCAAACGCAACCCCACTGCTATGTGCATTTTCAAAAGGGGAGAGGGTGAGAGAGGAGAAAGAGAAGAGTTTTTATTGGAGCTGCTATGTGGAGTTTGTTGGTGACTTCGACGAGACAGTTTGTTTTAGGTTGTGTCAGAGGAGGAAGTTAGATTGGAACATGCTTCATAAATTAATGAGGGAGAGGAACGTGTGAGTACCTAGGGTGAGGTCTGTGGGCCAGGAGCACCACCTGACCTTGGGTTAGTGCTGCAGAATCTTGGGCTCCACTCCAGACCTACTGAATTAGAATGAGAATTTTAACAAGATTCTCAGGTCATTTTTACCGACCTTAAAGTTTAGGAAGTGTTGGTGCAGACAACTGCTATGGAGGGATTGAAGCATTAACTAGGAGACATATGGGATCATGTATTTAGGGTGGAGATTAAATCGACCTATACTGTTGGGGATGAGCCTGTAGAGAAGTAAAGACTGATTAAAGATTCATGAAACAGGATAATGGTAAGAATGACATTCTCAGGCATGGGAGTGGGTGTGACGTGGAGTTTGGAGTGCACGTGGAGGGCTTGGCCTTTGCTAAGAGTAAGAGTGTGCTCTCCACTTGACTGCCGACCAGGAGAAGAGGGGTGAGGATGCTGGTGGGTTTGTAGATTTGGAGGAGCCATGAGGGAGCTTATGCTTGATGGCGTCCGTGTTCTCTGGGAAAAATAAGGTAGGGTCATCTGTTGAGAGGGAGCCTCGGGGAGTGCAGGGGAGGGTCACGTGAGATTTCTAGGAAGTGGGGAGGGAATGCCCATTCTTGCTTGGTGATCATAAACGCATTGAAAGTGAAATTCCATTAGGTTGGTTCCTTGATTTTTCTCTCCCTCACCAGTAACATTTGCATGCCAGAAGAACAGCGAGCTTGAGGGGGGAGACAATGGGGCATCGGCGGGAGGGGCTGTGGGATCTCAACTGCTGCAGGAGGGCAGTGCAGCCCAGAGTGGGTTGATGACAAGAGAACGTGCTAGTGGCCGGCTTGCAGGTGTCAGGAGTTCAGAGTTGTGGCTGGGGGGTATCTGAGCAAATGAGTGAGGTTGGAGGCAGAGGCTAGAGAGCTAAGAGATGCTCTTTCTGGGGCAAGTTGAGGGTCTGACTGTGGTAGTGTTAGGTAGAATAAAGAAAAAGATTTTTGAAGAAGGGAAGGTCAAGGACTTGAGAGGGGCCGACCTCCCACCTGAGTAATCTTCACGGACATAGAAGTCACTGAGGAGGATGACAGGAGTTGGGTCAGAAAGTAAGTCTGTGAACCAGAAGCAGATGTCTCAATAAATGAGGCAAGTAACCAGGAGGTTGCAGCTGATGGTAACAAGGTGAGGGCCAGCTGGAAAGCCCAAGCCTCAAAGATGCAGGCCTTTTGCAAGAGGGAGGGGATTAAGGGAGATAGTAATCTGAAAGTGACCTTGGGGAGGGAAGGAGGAAGAACACTTAACCATCTTGGCCCTGAGGCAGTGGCATGGGAGGAGAAACTATCTGATTAAGATGTAGTGTCCCCAGGGCATACACAGGTCTCTGTAGACACTAGGTAACGGAACACAGAAGAGACAGAGGATCTGCTGGTGTCCCCAGGCCATGGGGGGCAGGCGGGGTCCTCATGTTGAGTGCTGGATGCAGTTCTGTGGGCCTGAGAGCTGAGTAATGATGGGTGAGTGAGTCCTTGCACTAGAGGTGACCGTAGGTGGCCCAGGAAGGACGCTCAGCACTCTGCTGCCCTCCGAGAGAAGGCCCTGTTCTGGTGTTGGAGTTCTCAGTCTTGCCTGGGGAGGTGGCGCCTTCCTTGTGTGGCTCCCTCTGTTCTGGTGTTGGAGTTCTTAGTCTTGCCTGGGGAGGTGGCACCTCCCTTGTGTGGCTCCCTCTGGCTTAATACACTGACAGCAGGGAAGAGAATGAACTTAATTTTCTGGTAGAGCAATTTCAGGAGTTGCTGAGGCGATTTAAGATAGGGACATCCTGAAATGGCCATTCTAATGCCTCTGAAGGCAAATGACCTTGTGTTTTGGGGAGAAGAAAGAAGGGTGTAAATAACCTGTGCTGATGAGAAGAAGACTCCTACAGTGTTCCCAGGTTGAAATGCCTTAGGTGCGTACTTCCCACAGTTCCCTGAGAGACAGGCAGGGCAGACGTCAACCCCTTTTCTCAGGTGGTGACTGGGGCCCACTGGGTGAGGTGATTGCCTCATCCTGTGGGGAGTGGTGGGGGCGTGAGGACGGGAAGCAGCCCCTCTTTCCCAGTGAAGAGGCCTCCCTGGCTTCTCCCTTCCTTCTTGAAGGGCTGGCAGCTCTTCCTTCCTTAGCCTGTGTTTGGCTCCAATGCCAGTTGCTTTCTCAAGAGTTCGTAGAATATTGGCGTGACATTCAAAAAGGAGTTAAGTGCTTACTCAGAACTTATCTAACCCTGAGGATACAGCTAGTCTGTATTTCTTGTAGATCAGCCTGAGACCAAGAAATAACAGATTACCAGAACCGTTAGTGTCCTAATAGCAGACTTCAGACTTCAAGTCTGTGTTTTTTCTCCTGTCTCACACTATAGTTGATATGTAAGTACTTTTTGAAAATTGTAAAATACACATAACATAAAATTTAGCGTTTCAACTGCTTTTAAGCATATAGTTCCATGGCATTAAGTACACGTTGTTGTACGACCATCGCCACTGTCCATCTCCAGAACTTTTTCATCATCCCAAACTCTGCACCCATTAAGCAGTAAGTCCCCGTTCTTCCCCTCCCCCCAGGCCCTAGCAGCCACCACTCTGCATCTGACCGTTCTAGGTCGCTCACATCAGTGGGATTATACGTTTGTCCTTTTATGTCTGTTTCATTTCACCAAGCTTTATGTCTTCCAGGTTCATCCATGTCATAGAAAGCATCAAAATTTCTTTCCTTTTTAAGGCTGAATATTCTAGTATGTGTGTACATATACATACCTCACATTTTGTTTTATCTGTTTATTGACATTTGAGTTGTTTTACACCTTTTGGCTAGTGTGAAAAATGCTGATATGAACATGAGTATACAAATATCTTTTCAAGTCCTTACTGTCAATTCTGTTTTTTTTTTTTTTTTTTAAAGACAGGTTGTCACTTTGTTGCCTGGACATGAGGGCAGTGGTGTCATCTAGCTGACTGCAACCTCAAACTCCTGGGCTCAAGTGGACCTCCTCTCTTAGCCTCTTGAGTAGCTGGGTCTCCAGGCGTGGACCACCATACCCAGCTAATTTTTCTATTTTTAGTAGAGACAGGGTCTCATTCTTGCTCAGGCTGGTCTTGAACTCCTGGCCTCAAGCAATCCTCTTGATTGCTAGAATTACAGGTGTGAGCTGCCACGCCCAGCCAATATAGGCATGTATCACTTTATAGCGATATGTTCTGAGAAATGAGTTAGAAATGTGATGTCATTGTATAGCCACATAGAGTGTACTTACACAAGCATAGGTGGTGTAGCCCACTACGCACCTAGGCTCTATCGTGTGACTCCTAAGCTACAAAATTGTATTGCATTTTGTTGTTGTTGTTTGCAGTTTTTGACTGGGGCCAGGTTTGAACCCGCCACCTCCAGTATATGGGACTGGCGCCCTACTCCTTTGAGCCACAGGCACCACCCTGCAATTTTTTTTTTTTTTTTTTGAGGCAGAGTCTCACTGTGTAACCCTTGGTAGAGTGCAGTGGCGTCACAGCTCACAGCAACCTCAAACTCTTGGGCTTAAGCAATTTTCTAGCCTTAGCCTCCCAAGTAGCTGGGACTACAGGCACCCGCCACAATGCCTGGCTATTGTTGTTGTTGTTGTTGTTGTTGTTGTTGTCATTGTTATTTAGCAGGCCCAGGCTGGGTTCCAACCCACCAGCCCTGGTGTATGTGACTGGCGCGCTCTAACCACTGAGTGTTGGCCCCAGAGCCTATTGGATGTATTGAATGCTGGGGACAATTGTAACATAGCAGTAACGGTGTATCTAAACATACAAAAGTTACAGGCGCCCGTAGCACAGTTGTTGCGGCGCCATGCACATACACTAAGGGTGGTGGGTTCAAACCCGGCCCAGGCCAGCTAAACAACAATGACAACTGCAACAAAAAATAGCCGGGCGTTGTGGCGGGCGCCTGTAGTCCCAGCTACTTGGGAGGCTGAGGCAGGAAAATACTTAAGCCCAAGGGTTTGAGGTTGCTGTGAGTTGTGACACCGCAGCACTCTACCAAGGGTGACATAGTGAGACTCTGTCTCAAAAAAAAAAAATGTCATAGTAAAAATATTATATAATCTTATGGGGCCACTGTCATATATGTGGCCCATTGCTTACTGAAACATTGTCATGTGGTTGCATGACTCAGAATGACTACTTTTGTCAGTTTCCTCCCAGATCTTTGTTTTAGAACTTGTGCTCTATGTTGCCTATGCATGTTTCTCTCTCCTTAATGAGTTCTCTGACCCAGAGGTCTGCGTCCTCTCAGTATTTCACGTCATACTTGAAGGTCTTCCCACCCCTCCCGATCCACTAATGGAGCAGCAAGCCCGTGCCGAGGCTCGGAGTGAGGACTGCGGGGCCTTCAGCCCTAGCCCTGCCGTCCACTGGTTGAGTGACCCTGGGAAACTTTTACTAGTTCAATATACTAATAATGCTGTTGAAGTAGTAGAATCTGTTTAAATCTCTAAATAGGGTTTCATTGGGATAAGTAATTCAGAAGAGAGACATGTATGCTGGCTCCAAATTTGACCTTCCGCTATTGAGAGATGAAGTAGCCCCAATGTCTCCAAGGCTGCCTTTGCAGGTAGCAGGAACTTAAGAGTGAGTTTATGTGATTGGTAGGCCTCTCTAAGGCTATCAGAACCCCCAGATTCCATAGGTGGGTGGGGGAGGTGGGGCAGAGTTATGATGGGAGCAGACTTTATTTCAGAAATAATTACATTAAGAAAAAAATCAGAGCTTGCGAATTATTCCCACCATTTCTTGCTCATTTCACTGGTGAGTTATAGTGGAGAAATGTTTTAAAGCTTACCAGTTTTCTCTCGTCTTCTTGAGGCCTTACAACCCACATGGACACCTCCAGGTCTGTTTTTTTTATCCAGCATTATTGAGTATCTCCTGAGTACCTCCTGAGTACCAGGCAGGTATGGCATACAAAGATGTGTGAGCATGAAGTGTGGTGGGAGAGACACAGTTCATCAAGGGGGAAATTACTGGTTACCCTAAGTGCAACAGGAGGCAGTATTGATAGCACGGGGCCCAGTTAAACTGGGAGGGTGAGCTGGCTGGGGAACATGGAGGAAAGTGGTGGAGGAAATATTTCAGCTGAGTGTTAAATTACAGGCGATTCTTTATCAGAAGGAAGGGAGGCCCTGGCAGAAGGAATAGCATGTGCATAGAGGTCCAAGCTAGGAGCAGTCTTGTGTTTATGATAAGAAACTTCAAAATCTTCTATTATTATTATTTTTTGAGACAGTCTTACTTTGTCACTCTTTGTCGGTTGAGTGCTGTGGTGTCGCAGCTTCCAGCAACCTCAAACTCTTGGGCACAAGCGATTCCCTTGCCTCAGCTTCCCAAGTGGCTGGGACTATAGGTGCCCGGCAATGTTTTAGAGACAGGGTCTTGCTCCTGCTCAGGCTGGTTTTAAATTCCTGAGCTCAGGCAGTCCACCCGCCTCAGCCTCCTAGAGTGCTAGGATTATAGGTATGAGCCACCTTGTCTGGCTCTATTTTTTGTTTTAGTAAATTTGTGGGTTTTTGTTAATTTAAGTTTTTTTTGTGGGGGGGGGCAGATAAAGTAGTATTCGTTGGTGAGCAGAAATATCTAAAACAAGTTTCCTTATACACACCAGAGTACTGATTTAAGTTGTATTGCAGATACAATTTCAGAAAAAACAGCCAAAAATTGAAAGAGAACTTAGTTTCAGCTTCCTTATTCTTGTAGACATGGAGACCGAGTCATACGTGTATGAGCATATATAAATATTCTGTTCCCTGGTGTTAATGACAGTAGCTACACAAAAGAGGAACTTGACCAAGGAGGCCGCTCGTCCCAAGCAAGGGTCTGGCTGTGTGAGACTGAGGGCCGGGCCCATCATGTCTACAGCTGGGATACCCAGATGAGCCAAGCTGGTGGAAGGGGGTGAGTAGTGGGCTTATAATGGCCTTTGAGACAGAGCATGCCCCTTCCAGAGGCAACAACAGCTTCTCAGCCCTAGCTGATGACTGAGATTTTAGAAATTTAAGACTTTCGGCTCGGTGCCTGTAGCTCAAGCGGCTAAGGTGCCAGCCACATACACTGGAGCTGGCGGGTTTGAATCCAGCCCGGGCCTGCCGCACAACAATGATAACTACAACTAAAAAAAAAACAAAAATAGCCGGGCCTTGTGGCAGGCGCCTGTAGTCCCAGCTACTTGGGAGGCTGAGGCAAGAGAATCACTTACGCCCAAGAGTTTGAGGTTGCTGTGAGCTGTGATGCCACGGCACTCTACCCAGGGTGACAGCTTGAGGCTCTGACTTTAAAAAAAAAGAAATTTCAGAGTTTAATTTTTTAAGAGATGCCAGAAGTTTGGACTTTTATGTGAAATCTCTTTTTAAAATATTAATAAATCAGTTTCTAAGAGCACTTTGTGAGCAAAAGAAAGCATGTTCACAGGCAACTAAATTTTACAAATTGGCAGCTACATTTTTTTGGCCAAGTGGTGAAAGCTGATCTACCGTTAAGAGAGAGACAGAGTCAGCACATGGAGAGAAACAGAGGGACAGGTCCTGGCAGCCTTCAGGACACTGCGTCCAGCTGCTCTGAGTCCCAGCCCTATCCTCAGCCTTCTTCCTGTGGCTTGGTTTTTTGTTTCTTTGAGTTAATGGCACACACTAAATAAATCTGCCAGTAAATCCCCCATTATGGTACAAACTCATTTACCTTATGTTTCTTTTTAGTGGAAAATTTCAAACATCCACAGAAGTACCGCAGGTAGTATAATGAACTACCTTGTTCCCCATCCGTCAGCTTCAATAATCATCTTACGCCAGGGGCTGGCCGCCCTGGCTCCCACCTGTAATCTTAGTGTTACTGGAATTTCTCTCTTCAGTAGGTCCTTGGTCTCTGGGATTTGAGGAATGAACCCACGAACCACAGATCAGTGGTAGGATTTTATTGGAAAAGAATACGGAAGAAATAAAAAGCACCAGAGCTTCTGGCAGGGGGAAAGACCAAGTGGGGAGTCTCTACGTGGGCTCTTTATCCAGGGCTATTAGGTCTTGAGAATTATCTAGGGGCATTAGATCTTGAGAATTACACTTGGCCAGGACTTGCCAAATAGAAACACGTTTTCAAAGTTAATGAGTGTTACTGACAGACGAATGAATGCAATCCCTCCAGGAATGAATGCAATCCCTCCAGCTCGGGGCAAAAGGTCAGGGCATTCCCCTCATGAAATTGGCCAAGCCTAGGAAAACTGGGTTCCCCTGCCCAGTCTTTAACAGGGGAACCCTGTATCACTAGCACTGTAGGAGGCTGAGGTAGGAGGATCTCTTGAGGTCAAGGGTTCAAGACCAGCCTGAGCAAGAGCCAGATCCCTGTCTCTACTAAAAATAGATAGCTGACCATTGTGGCATGTGCCTGTAGTCTTAGCTATTTGGGGGGCTGAGGTAGGAGGATCGCTC
>CAUYRH010082570.1:0-50810 GCA_963574655.1 Perodicticus potto | reverse complement strand
GCTGTCTCCCTGTGTCCCCAAGGGGAAGTTCCTGGGTAGATCCCACCTGCCAGAGATGCCTGAAGTCCTCTCTCCCCAGTTTCACCGTGCCCAGCCGCAAGGAAGCTGTTACTCGGCTGCCATCTTGCTCCGCCCCCCCTGGGACAATTTCTTATGCAATAATAGGCAATAGCTCACAAGGTTTCCAGCTCATAATGTAATTAATTACATACAGGAGGTGGATTAGACTTAGTCATAGGCAAATTAGATGATATATCGGAAAGATGTTAGCAAAAATGCTGTCCTACAACATCTCCTCTGGTGGCCTGCTCTGTAGGCCAAGAGAGAATCTCTTTTGGTTGACATGTGGTCTCTTTCAAGATGGAAATATGGTGGTGGGTGAGGGAGTGCTAATACCTTAAGTCTAATCAGGTGTCTCTACCTTACTGTGAAATGGTTTCCTGATCTGTAAAAATGGCCCAAGAGGAATGAGGTTGTTGAAATCCAGAATGACAGAGGGCATAAGAAATACATTTAAAAATACGGACCACAATAAAACTAAAAAAAGTCTAGGGCCAAGAGCAGGGAGATAAAACTTGAAAAAGGGATAAAAATATTTACTTATATCTTCGTCAATTTTAGCTGCAGCTGACCTGAGGGTTCTTTGTTCTCAGAAAACTGTGTGGCTTTCACGAATACTAAAATATTACTGATGGTGCAGATGAGAAAACGTTTCATTTCAAACCTCGAATGGGCTTGGTACATGACTGTAGCCTGTGTTTACACACATGCTTTGATTCTTTGATGCATGCCTAGCCAGCTACTCCCAACAGTAGGGATGGGAAGCAAAGGGGCTCGAGTCTGGCTGTGGTCATA
Organism: Perodicticus potto; assembly: GCA_963574655.1. NCBI lineage: Eukaryota > Metazoa > Chordata > Mammalia > Primates > Lorisidae > Perodicticus > Perodicticus potto. Next base: position 49,955 of record CAUYRH010082570.1, on the reverse strand, counting down.
CTCAGCTGCAAAGGGAGCTCTTATACCCTTTGCTCCCTTCCCTGTGGCAACTGGGAAATGATCGGCTTGTCTGCGTTTAGGCAGAAGCAAAACAGTGGGCAATTAAAAAGGCTCAATCCTAGCTACCCAGGAGAATTTTGATCCTTTCTTGCTAAATGGCATTGAGGGAGGGTTGAAAACCAGGGAAAGGAAAAGTATTTGGAGGTACCCGATTGGAACCCAGAGTGAGGAAGTGGCGTGATCAATGGCGATTTAGTGGAGTTGAAGTAGTATGATTAGTCATAGTGATGATAGTGATGATAGCTGATGAGCATGGGGGTTCACTGCGTATGGGGTGTCATCCCCCTAATTTATGAACAAAATGTCATCTCCCTAATTTACGAACAAGCTGTGTGCCTTTGTGGTGAGTATCACAGCTCTGAGATCCCAAAACCTTGGCTCAAATCCCAGCTATGAAACTTCTTAGCTGGGCAAGTCATTCAAACTCTTTCAACCTGCTTCCCCATAGAATTGTGCTGAATGTTACCAGAAATGATGAACACGAAGGGCTCAGTACAGGGGCTAGTATCAACCTTCAAAAGTATTAGATACTCTCGATGTCATATTTTGGATTCTTCATGGATTGAATGAAACATCATGGATTGATCAGATGACCCTACCAGTATTGATGACCTTTTATTATTCCTATAGGAAATGCATTCTGAATTACATATAGATAAAATATGGTCCTTGGTCCAACAGCCAAATCACCTGTCTTTGTGGTTTATAAGCTAAGAAGTGTTTGTATTTTTAAATAGTTGAAAACAAATGAAAAGAAGCATAATATTTTCTGACACTTGAATGTTATACATGTACGAAGTTCAAATTTCAGCATGTATCAGCCAAGTTCTACTGGAACACAAGTAGCTCATGTGTACTGCCTGTGGCTACTGTCATCTTGCAATGGTCAGTAGAGAAGTAGCAACAGATACTGCCTGGCTCACAAGCCTGACATATGTATTTACCATCTGATCCTTTACTGCCAACCTGTCTTCTTAATAATAAAAAGTAACTAACAAGCAACCTACTAGGACACACTTGCATAACTGGCCATTGCATCCATTTATATGTATATTTACATATATTGCATCATATATACACATTCAAACACACATCGACACCCAGACATGAGACAATCCAGACACACATGTCCATGTGTCATCTGCTCTGGCCCTGAATGTCCCTGCCGGGTGAACTGCTACCCAAAGGCGTGCCATCTTGCTCAGCATCCCGTCCTGCATGGGGTTTGAAAGGAAGCACTGGCGGTAAGTACATCCAGCCGAGTTGAAACTGGCTGGCTCTCCACACCCTGCTGGGTCTCCAAAGAAATATATGAATATTTTAGCTCTTTCTTTATGGCACTTGATTTCCATTTTGCTTATGGGCTCCCTTTGCTAGACTTTTAAAGAATCCATTTTCATCACAAAATCAGGCCCAGGAACTATTTATCATACATATGAGAGTCAACATGAATAAAACACCCCTTAGGTACTGCTCACACTTCTCTTGCCTTCTCACTCTTGGGTTGCTATTAAACTTTAATGCATATAAAGTCTTCTGAGTTTTATAGAGTCAAACAGGAGAGTGGAGTGGTGGCAGGCCGACATGCCTGGGGGTCACAATCTATCCAGGATTACAGTTAGATAATGAGCAAGTACCTCACTAGCCATCAAATGGCATCTAAAAATACTACCTGTTTTTACAAAAACAACTAGTATCAAACCCCAGCAAAGTTGAAGAAAGCTTGGTGATCAATGGGTCCAAGTCTTTATTTCAGAGATGTAGAAACCTGGGACCAGAGGGGGATGGGGTTTCTCAAGGACATAATCGTCTTTGTGGAAAAGCTGGGTCTACAGTGCTGGCCGTTGGTTCCAGATCTGCAAGCCTGCCTCCCACTTCTGGAATATCATACAGATCCACCCAAGGGGTGCCTTTTAAGCCATGTGACATGCACACTTTCAAAGCAAAACATTGCTCTCTCTGAGATAGTCAAATCTGATGGACATGGTATTTCTCTTCTATCTCAGAAGCCTCCCTAGGCCCCTTCCTCAAAATCATGGCCTCTGAGCCTTCTTGTGGCCACCAGCACATTCTGCGCAGCCTCAGGACCACGCATGGTGCTCACGGCCATTAGCTTCACGAGCCTCATGGTCCACCTGCCTGAGCTCCTCCTTGCTGTCACCTAAGTGGGGACACTGAAGAGACGGTAAGGGAGTAGGAAGGCGGCTACTCCTGCCTTGAAGTAGGAACATGCCATGAAATGTTTACTCAGGAACGGGCTAAAGGGACAAAGTGGACAAAGTGAAGAGAGCTCCAGAATGCACCCGAGGGCTGCTGGTCGCAGTGCAGGAAAAGAACAGGAGAAGTTTCCCTCCCTGTAACGATGCACGAGACTTTGTAACATTGGTGGGGCTGGGATGCATTTGGCTATTCTTGCTATTTCCCCCCTTTCCTAAGCTCTGGGCTGAGAGGCTCAGGTCAGGGTGGAGAGCTGGCCTTGCCTGCCAGACATATCCCTGTCCAGCCTTGGTTTGCCAAAGCTTCAAATCACAGAGGTGGGTGGGTTTGGGTGGAGGGGGAGCACCTCTGAGAGGGCTGTGAGGAGAGAGGAAGGGAGAAACTTTACGTCCTTAGACCAGGAGCTGAAAAGCATTCTGCAAGCCAGAGGAGGTGGTCCCCCTACTCTCGGCAAGGCCCCAGAGGGGTGGCAAGGATGGCTAGGGGAAGGGTGAAGTGCTTCTCAGCCTCAGCAAGGCCTGCCAGCCTCCGTGCCTGGTGTGGCAGCAGCAGCCTCAGACACGGAGGGACCCAGAGACTGGGATGATGAGTATCTCCATGGCAACCAGTGTGGTCTGATGACTCACAGCTCATGCGTGCTGGGGAGTCAAGGGAACGATAGGGAGATGGGGAAAAAGACCCTCCAGGTGGGGATGGGGGCACTCTGAGAATCAGTGAGTTTGAATTTCCTGCGTATCCGATGGGATGGAGTAAGTAGTCACAGCTGAAATTAAATCGAGACTTGCTTGGAAGAAAATAAAGAGATTGGATACTTGTTCCGTACCCTGTGTCTAGGGCCTGTGATTCATTCGTTCCTTCTACATCTGAAACACACACACATAAAAATCTACAATTTCCCCATGAGTTATCCAGTAGCATCCTAAGCCTCCTGGTAATTGCAGATGCATTATCTTTTGTGTTGCTGTAGGTACCATCTATATCTATCGCCCAAGCCAAAAGACGGGCAGTCGCCATCAATATCCATTTGCATTTCTTCTCTTCTTGGTCATTTATTCAAACCAGGCTTTAAAACAACACCAAGACTTCTCGCATAATCTAAGACACCACGCTGTACGCATCAGAGGTTTAGGTTTGCAGGAAAGCCTTTGGAAGAGCCCGCTCCTGGATACATTTGATTGTTAGGATCACAAGCAAGTTAGGGGAGCAAAGACAGCAGCACCCAGAAGCTGTTGCGGCTCAAAGCTGCCCACCTAGCCTAGCTTCCATTATAAAGAGCAAACTTTTGTAGCTAAGGAGCCAAATCAGATGTAAACAGGTTCCCGATGGTTTGTTCTTCTGAAGATGGGAGGCAGAACTTCCCTGAAGGTAGGTCAGTTATAGGCACCTCACTGGTTGAGTGAGGAGAGAGAAGCAGATAATTGTATCTTGTATAATAAAGTTGATGGGGGAGCAGAAAACCCACTGGCCAAGGGGAGGGGATTTTTGTGCGAGGAGAGGTGTAGGTTTTTTCTCTGTTACGTGCATCTAGAAACTCTAGCCAGAGAGGGCCTGCGTGCAAGGCTTGTACTAGCGGCCCAATGTGCATTCCTTAACACAAATTTGCATTTACCTTAGTAAGCTCCAAAGTCCACATTCCTTCAAATTTAGCTGCAGCACTCACTGAAATATGCTGATGTCTCCAAATAGGAATTTCTTTTTCTGGTGCACTTATTAACCACTTCAAAGATGCGTTTTTTAAAGCGTGCATTTGCCCAAAAATCAATTCTGATGTCCCAAACCATGATGTAGTAACTGGACCCCCAGCTGAAGGATGATTTAAGCCTAATTCCTGGTGACCTCGCTGCATGCCTCTCCCCAGCTTTCAAAGAAAAGGGAGGGTCCCGAATAGCTCAGGGTCCCCGGGCCTCACGGATGGTGGGGTTGGGGTAGGTGTTCTCAGTCCTCACTTCAAAGTCAATTACTTTGCTGGTTTCTTCTCTGAGTTGCTCCACGGTGTTGACTATGGTTCATGATCTCATGCAGAAAGTTCAAGGGAAGACAGTCGCTACTCTGAAAAGGAAAGGGATGTTTTGATTTCTCGGCGTTAACATGTTCGCATTTCACAGAGAGGCCGGTCTGATTTAATCCTGAGTTCATAAAGCCTAAATTAATATATTTTTTGTACTTTCTTTGTTCTGATTCTGGAAAGTGATCACGGATGAGCCATTCCAAGGACAGACCCAAATTCTGAAGGGCTTGGGGGGCATAAATGCTGCGAGGGTGACATTTCTGTTTAAATATCACTCTGGGCATGCTGAGTGGTGCAAAGGGGTTTGGCTCAAGTGGTCATGGGTGTCACCCTGCTTCTTTAAATGTCAGAGTACGTTTGACCATCTGACCAGTGTTTTAGGGGCATTATCAGACCCCTTCCCCTGGAGCCTGTCCTTTATTACCCCCTTTCTCCTAATGATGCTTCTAGAAAGCACCCAGGGCTGGGGGCTGCACTCCTCCCCCACCTGTGCCCTTGTGGCCCCGTGGCAGGAGGCACACCATTATTAGTGCATCTGGATTTTCCCTATTGGCTCTTAGTGAGAGTTGGGGGTGCATGGGGGTTGTGTATATTACCTTCCCTGCCGGAGCTGCCATTGCACAAATTTCCCAGCCCAGCATCTCCTGGGCCTTTCTTCCCCACAGAGCGATGTCGGAGGGGACCCTTCTCTGTCCAGGGAATAAGACGGAGGAAGGAGCAGTTTGCTGGGATCATTCTGCCTCTCTGATCCGGTTCTTTACTTTTAGTCCAGTTGGGTGAAGCAGCGGTTAAAACAAAACCACCTTTGGTTTGAGGGGAGCTTCAGTTGGGTGATTGTAGGCTATCAAAGGTTTAGTTTAGTTCAGGTTCAGTCTCTGCGCAGACAGACACCAGGGAAACTCCCGGAGGTGGCTGCCTTCGGGGCAGAAATGAGCACAGCTGGGCTGAGATCTCCTCGCCCGGGCTCCTCAGAGCCTCTGACCCAGGCGGCTGGCTGTGCTCCTCCTTGGGCAGGAGGGAAAGTCGGAGGGACCCTGCCGGGTTTCTCGTTGCACAGATGGTTGTCCTGTAGGCCACCACTTTCGATGGCGATGGACATTGGATCGCCGTGTGTGTTTTCATCTGCCACCTCTCCTTGTCCCAGTTTCTGGGAGTCTGGTATTCCTCGCCCACTGTCCCAGGGCTCCTGCAGATCCGGCGGCCATTCCCCTCCCCGTCACTCAGCGGTTCCCTCTCTGGTTCCTGCTTATTACGTCCACCTCTCATGGCATCCAATTCCTCTGGTTTTTTGGAGGTCTGTCTCCCCAACCAGGTTGTGGCCACTGGTGGGAAGAAATCACGTGGCTGGGTGTGGCCGTCTCTATTTCTGTGTTTCCAGCTTTGCCTCATCCTGTGCGTCATATGGCTGTCCTCTAAGTGTCTGTGAACGAACAAATGCCAGGACTGGACATCACTGGGCCTTGGGTCATCAAGGTGTGACATTGGCTTCATCGTCCCTCCTGGTCCCAACTGTAAAGAGTCTTCTTGTCACCACCAATGGCAGGACCTGTGCCATGGCAGAGGACACACCTGTGACTGATGCCCGGACTCACGGGAAGCATTGCACGTCCACACTATTCTGTGGCCCTCTGGCCTCTTACTTGGCACAGGGAGCCCCGTGAGCCATCCCAGCCTGCCACCCCTAGCTCAGACGGTTCTCCATCTGCTGGGTCCTCCTGCCCCTTCCTGGTTTATCTGGGGGCTGGTATCCCCCAAACACTCTGGGGCGATGCAGGATGCACGGACTCAGATTGGGGTCCCCTGGTGCGCACGTTTTCTCTGTTTCCCCTCTTGCTCTCTCGTCTTCCCTTCCGACGGGAGGTGTTCACCCTTCAGGTTTTTGTATATTTTTTGTCCTGTGGCCTGGCTCAAGCTTTGAGAAACTCAAAGGCCAAAAATGGACTTTTTTCTCCCAGATCATCTGCCAAGGGCACTGAAAGCTGCAGGGGGCAGGAAAACGGGGAGGAGGGGAAAGTCTCCCTGGATGGCAGGCACCCACGAGGGCACCTGCTGCTCAGCCCTTCCTGTCCCCGTCTCGGCCGCTCTCGGCTGCGTCTCTCCGACGTCGCCTCTGCTTTCTTCCTTTGCCTTCCTTCTTCTTTCTCTTCCCGGGATTCTGTCCAGAGAACCGGCCTTGGAGGCCATCTCAAGAAAAGCCGAAGACTGCTTCCCTTCTAAATTACAAAACCACGTCTCAGTCCTCTGCCTCTGGCCCTCCTCGCCTTCTCCAAGGGGTTCCTCTCAAGCTGTATAGCCAGGGGCTATTTCTTCGACTCCACAACTTTTTGTTTTTATTATTACATTTTTTCAGGATCGTGCAAAGCTGAGCTGAATGGGACTCAGAGACTCATTATTTCCAATTCCTTCCTTCCTTATTCTTCCTCTTGCCCCATTTGTGTGGTTAAAGAAATGGTGGCCCAGAGAAGGCAAAATACCTGCCAAGCTGTGCAGGGGTGCTGGAGCAGGGGGTCTCCAATGAGAGCTCTCCGTGCAGACGAAGTTTATCTCCATGCACAGTCCCAGCATTTTCAGATACAGATACAGCACATTCCAACAAAAGCATCTTCTCTGGCTCTCAAAATATTAACCACTAGCATTTACTGAGTACCTAGAGTGTGCCTGGCGCTGTGCATAGATCTCAAACTAGACTATCTCTGTCAATTCCCCTAACAATCCTATGTTTTTTTTCCTATTTTACTGATGAGGAAACCAAATCTTGGTGGAGGATACATAATATGCCGGGTCTGGAGCCCGGAGCAGAAGCCCATCTGTGCAACGATGAGGCTGGAGCTCTTAGCAGCCACATCGCTCTGGTCAATGGCAGTGGACGGGCTGCACCGATCAGCCCAAACACGAGAGAGGAAGACATGAAAGCAAATCTTTTCTTCCTTGGCAAATTCATCACGTGAGACTCCAATAAGCTTCCATCTCTAATGCTTTCTTACATTGCCTTTAAAATACCAGACTCCAGTTCTGCAGAGCATGGCTCTCTGGTATAACGGTAGATATTTACTACTCCATCTGACAGATGAAGAAGTTAAAGACTAGAACAGCTTCGTGGCTTGTTCAAGGTCTTGCAGTCAGTCAACGGGAGATCTTGGGCTTGAACTCAGAACCCTGATCTGGGAGTTAGTGGGTAGAAAACACCCACCCCTAGTTCTGGAATGCACAGTGGGTGCTTGGGGATGTCGGCTTCAATCTCTCACCTGCCTGTTTTTCCTTCACCTTTTCCCCAGGGGCTGAGCACGCACTTACAGCTAAAACGATCCACATTCCTCTGCTTTGTTTTATGGTAATGAGAAAATCCAGAGCCATCCATCTATCTCCCTGCTGTTGAAAAATAATAACTGGATGATGTTCCCTTTGGCAGCTGTCTGGACCTGGTATTTAAGCAGCATCTAGTTCCAAAGAACTGCCCTTTAAAAAGAGATTAGAATTGCACATCCACCACGTATAGTTGGAAGGTAAACAAATGTTCTTTTTTACCCAAATATTTCCAGCTTTTGCTTTAATGTGTTTCTCATGGTTGGAACCCAATTTGCCTATGTAGGAATAGAAGTGCTTAAGCTCATACTATACTAGGGCATGAGTTCCAGGCTTCTTATTATCACTTTGATTTTCTCCATTAGTTTTCTGGTTGCAAATGCCTCAAACTGAGCCAGTAAGAAAAAGGAAGTTTTATTAAATCATTAACTAATTGAAAAGTCCAGAGGTAGGAAGCTTCAGGTGTGGCTGGATCAAGGGGCTCCACTGTCATTCTCTCCTCCTGTCTCATTATCTTTCTGTCCAGCTTTTCTCTGCATTGGCTACTCTCACATAAGCTCTGCCTCCCAGTGGTAAGATTATCACCAGCAGCAGAAGAGCAGCAGCTTGCTCACATTCTTCAAACCAGGCCATTCCCACAGAAAAAGAGAGTTCTGCTTCCTAATCTTTTGCATAAACTCACAGAACCAAGTCTCATTGGCCTGGCTTAGGTTACATGTTCGCCCCTGAACCAATCTCCTTGGCCAGGGCAACAAAGAACACTCATTGGCCAGACCTGGGTCATGTGCCTCTCTCTGGATCCAAAAAGCGAGAGGTCAGTCCACCTAACCCACTCTGACCTGCCAGGGAGGTGGGGCGGTTCCCTAAAGTAAAACCAATATTCCATAATTAGAAAAATAGTAAGTGAACTATAAAGGTTGTCCCTAACTTTGCCATACCTAAGGGGAAAATGGGAGATCTGTAGGTAACTATAGAGTCTTCACTTCAAGAGAACACAGATAACTAAACACAGATTTTACGGACTGCTTTTTGTTACCAAGAGGGTCTATGAGTAGAAATTCAAGGGGGTAGGAGAGAAGAGGAAACCTGGTCCGCATTAGAGAAATGGACTTGTGGCTGGAGGAAGTCAAGAAACTAAGAGATCAGGGCAGTTGTTGCCCTTGTTTTTCTTTGGAACTAGGAAGGGACATGGCAGGCACCTGTCCTCAAGGAGCTCTATTAGAGTTGGGGACAGATTCAGAGTGGCCAACGTACACAGCAAAATGCCTCAATACAACCAAACCATCTTGATATCAATTATTCATTAACCCTTTGTTCAGCAAGTGTTTGTTGAGAAACTCCTCTGTGCCAAGGCCTGTTTAGGAGCCTTCAGACTTCTGTGCGTAGAGCTCCCAGCCCAGGTGGGAGATGCACCAAGTAACCGAGGGACCCAGTGCATGAGCAGAAGCATTTCAAGTACGGGACATGACTATGTGGAAGAGAACAAAGCAGCGTGAAGGGCAATAGAGGGACTGGTGGTCAAGGTGGGCAGTGTTTTGCAACCTTTTTTAGCTCACGGCACACTTGAACCCTATAGTCACATTTCTGTGGCACACTTAAATTATCTTAATCAAAAAAAATAGTAAAAAAGGAATATATTTACTGTGCTTTGAATTTCTTTTGAAAATTATTTATATATATAATTGAGAGAGTCTCACTCCATCGCCCTGAGTAGAGTGCCGTGGCATCATATCTCGCCTCAAACTTAACCTCATGACCCCTAGGCTCAAGCCATCCTCTTGCCTCCGACTCCCCAGTAGCTGGGATTACAGGTGCATGCCACAACACCCAGCTAGCTTTTCTAGTTTTAGTAGTCATGGGGTCTCACTCTTGCTTCGGCTGGTCTCCAACTCCTGAGCTCAGGCGATCTACCTGCCTCGGTGTCCCAGAGTGCTGACAATAATTTAGTTAATGATCTTTAAAAATGTTTGCAACACACCAGTTGCAAATCACTGGGGTAGAGGGTCAGCAAAGGCATCGTAGGGGCTGAGACTTCAGAATAAACAGCTAGGACGATGCTTTGAGGATGAGGGCTCCAGAGATGGCCCCACGAATCAGGAATAAACTTGGTGCCACTGAGGACCAGAAAGAGGATTGCAGCCTGGTGCATGACAGGAGCTTGGGTGGGAGAACAAGAGAAAGACAGAGAGGACCCCAAGCTAGATCGTGTATTGAGTATTCTTTTTCTAGATTTCCCAAGTACTTGGTTTATGGACATGTCTTGCTCCTAAATGAGGGGGACTGAGAGGCCTATCCATGTCTGATTCCTGCACGGACGTGCGCTGTTCCCGTCGCTGCTGTGTAAATACAAACATCAGGCATTTGGTGAGAATTTCTCAAGGTGAGAGAGAGAGTGTGGCCCAAGAGAAAGGACTGGACTGGAGTCCCACTTCTTTCAGCTGAGGGACACCGGACAACTTGTGGTTCTCTCATCTGAAAATAGGATAACAGGAGCCCCTTAGAAGCCCCTTTAAGCTTTAAGGATAAAGTAAGGTCACATGGGAGGAAGTTCATGGTGCAAGTTCACTAAATGTTAGCTTTCTTGGTCTCATTGGAAAGGGAGGGAATTATGACCTAGTGTCAGGAGGATTTGGGCGGGGGGAAATCTGTCTTCCTAAGTTTTGTTCATTCTAGAACACTGGGTACATAAAGACAAGGGCTTGGAAGGGCATACCAATAAACAAAAAGAATAAAAAGGAAGTAAGATGATCAGTGTGGACTATGGAATAGGATCCCTGAGGGAGGGGCGTAGCAAAAACAATGATTACCATTTCTATAGCTCCCGCGGTGAGCTGTGGACTTTGCTTGGTGTTTACATATGTCATTTGACTCAATCTATCCACATGAAACAATGACTCTCATCAAACAACAATCCCTACCAGGTACATTGGTTTATTAATTCCATTTTATATATGAGCTTGAGGAAGATGAAGCCATTTGTGAAGACCATCTGACTAGTAAGCAGTTGACCCAGGATTTTTAACCACTCTGCTATCCCGAATCCCAAGGGTGGGATTATTAATCCAGAGGCACATCCTTGCTACCCTTCTGCAAGTTTTTTGTTCTGTTTTGTTTTGGCTCTGATGGTTCTTACTCCTCAAAAACCCTAAGTCTTCCGACTTCCAAGAGTGAAACCTGTGGCATCTCGAAACGAAGAAATTAATGATACTAAACCTCGGAAAACAAATTTTTTAGAAATGAAAGATACCCAAAGAAGGACTTCCTAATTGTAGCAACCTGCTACATTAATGCGGAAAAACTCATTTACAATTCAGCTGTTAAATGACAAACCATTACCACCATTTTTATTGCTTTATATTCCCCTAACAAATTTATTATGTAATTACCCTCCATAACAGCATCATTTCAGGATGTAAAGTTGAAATAAGGTCCCTATTTTAAAATGCTTACCATTACATGTTTCCTATATCTAGTCTATATAACATATCCAGCACCGAGAACCAAGTTTTCTCTTTTGTTAACCAGGGCTCAGAAGGTTGGAGACTCCCGAATCTGATTCTCTTTTGCCCTCTGCTGCATGTCAGAAGGACTTTGAGAGGTTTCTCCATGCTTTAGCTTGGAGACTCACTAGTTGAAAACCCTTGTACACACAATGCAAGCTTGTTGGGTTTTGTGAGTGGGGGCTATGAAAATGGCTACAGTGCACCACCGCCCAGTGGGTCTGGGCCCAGGTTCGAACAGAAATCTACCAACAAAAGAATGAGGATTGGTGGGTAACTTGACCAGTTTCTCCCTAATGCTGCTTTGGACTGTGGTAGGCAGAGAAACCTCCCTGGCTGGCTAACTCAGAGGCAGAGACAATAAGGTATTCAACGTGCGAAGGAGAAGCCGGTTCACACTGATACTCCCTTTCCTAAAGGCAGAAGAATTTGGACCTGTTTCTAAGGGAAAGGGTCAAAGGACTGAGCCTGGAGACATCCCAAGGAGTCTGGCTTTCGCAGTGCTGTGGATAATGAGCTGGAGGAACCTCGCTGTAAAGATCTTTTATTAGCAAACTCAATCACATGTGGTATCTGGGGGCTCTTTGTGTTCCTCCAGCAGACTAGGAAGACAACCTGGCGGGGGCCTGTGTGCATTCCCAACTTGCCTGCTTTCCAGACCCAAGAAAAACAAGGAGGTTGCTTTGCTCGGCAGGAGAAAAGTCTGCCTGACAGTCTGAGGATGGTGTCATCAGAAGAGGATGGTCACAGTTATCACATCCGAGTAAACTTGGACCTCCTTGCAAGCCCTGCCGGGAATAGGAATCAGGTGATCTGCTGTTTGCCTTTATCTCCATGGACACTTCTCTCATAACCCCAGCGAGGTGGAATCTCGGCAAAGAATGTGCCGATGAGGGAGGGACGGAAGAGCAGCCGGCAGATTGTTATCTAGTGGCCCTGGCTGGCTGTGTGACCTTGAGCGTAAACCTTCGCTTTTCTGGGACTTTATTTTCTTTCCCATAGAGTTAGGAGACCAGAGCTGGTTGGTGCTCAGCCTGTCTTTCTTCAGTCAATGGATTTGTAGATAGTCCCACATCCTGAGTCTATCTAGATGGCCTAATCCAGTGGTTCTCAAACGGGGGTCCTCAATGCCACCCTCAATTTGGCAATATCCGGAGAGATTTTTGTTGGTCATGGTGGGTGGGGAGTGCTCCTGGCATGCAGTGGGTCCAGGCCAAGGTTAATGCTAAATATTCCACAACGGACAGAGCAGCCCCCTGCAAGAAAGAAGTACCCAACCCCCAAAGCTGACGGCGCTAAGGTTGAGAAACCCCGCCCTAAGCTGTCCATTACCCATAAACACACATTGTTGCCCCAAGTCAACCAGAAGAAGAGTCCTAGAGAAACTTCTTTTTTTTTCTTGCTCCCTGAACACACAAGAATTCATCCTAAGTGCTACTGTCTGCGTGAATGCTTAGGGAGAAAGACAGTCTGGGGATCTTGTAGCATCAGTGAAGAGCATGTGATGTCCACGCACGCGCCCACGCACGCATGCATTGGCACCAGTAGGGGAAAAAAAGCAAAGTGCCCTCTGCCTTTTCTCTAGAAGAATTCCATCCTGACCTCCCTCGCCACCCCCCACATTCTTCCACAGCCTCCTCCGGCTTCACGAATTGTGCACAGAGGATAAGCAGCTTTGTCTCAGTCTTTAGAATTCCAATGTTTAAACAAATGCATTTATTTATGCCCCGTGCTGCTCGCCATCCTGAACACTATGAATTCTTCTTCCCAGTTTGCCTTTGAATACGTGATTGTTGAAGCCGCTGGTTTCTACTCCCCTCATTCACAAGACCCGGCTTTGGCGGATCATTTAATATTTACACAAAATATTTGATACACATATAATGATATAATCACTCAGTCCCTTAGCCTGATATGGTTGCATAAACACCTACTGGCTTTGAAAAATCTACATTTTTTTCCCCAGGATATGTTGTCAGTTAGCATAATGTATTCCAGGGCATAGATTTCTTGCCAAAATAATTCTGCCCGGTGAATGAGAAATGTGTTGTCATTATATCTTCAGCTTTTGTGAGAGCATACAGTAGGGACAGTGTCTCTGAGAGCAACCACACAGACCAGCGGGACACAGTGCTTCTTTGTTTGGTCCTGCCATATTTAGAATTTGTTCCCTAAATTCTTCCCCCAAACTCTCTTTTACTAGCTTCTACTCCCTGCAGTGATGGGGCTGGCAACGGAAGGCTGTGTTCACCTCATAAGTTCTTCTTGGCTCCAACACGTGTCTCTCTTAGTTTGGCCCACAAGAACTTAATGATCTGTTGGGTCTCTCTTCTGGGTAAAGGTCGCTGTAGCTCAGGTTTAAAGCAACCTCATCTTTCAAAACTGGCTTGACAAATGGAAAAATCCAGAGTCCCCAGTGCCTGCAAGTTCTGGCTTCCACCAGAGCAAGTGGGGCGAATATCATATACCGTATTGGAAGCTGGGATTTCCCGCACATCACTCTCAAGCACCTGCTGCTTGATTCACGATGTAAATGTTCGACTTGTAGAGTGTTGGCCAAGACTACAGGATTGGGTGGAACCACAGTGATCCTGTGGCTGGCGACACAGATCATTTGTGAACAACTAAGTTAGTTGTTCATTCACTAAGATCACCACATGTCTTAAACACCAAAGAGACTTGTTGGTCCAGTTAACTCGACTTCTACACGAGAAGCTTCCCTAGGCATAGAACTCAGTCTCGCAGCTCAGAATTATCCTTGATTCTCCAATTTCCCTCCCTCCATACCTCCCAATCCATTATAAGCCCTGTCAGATCTGCCTCTGAGGAGTGTCCTGAATCAGTCTACTCTCTGAGCCCACAGCCACTCCTAATCAAAGCCACTGCCTTCTGTTGCCCGATCATCTACGATAATTCTCTCCTGCCTCTTCTTTTGCTGCCTCACACTCTATTTTCCACACAGCAGCCAGAATCATCTTTAAAAAATGTAAACCTGTTCATGTCACTCGCTGATTACAGCCCTTCCATGACTTTCTGATATTCTCAGAATCGATTCCCGGGGGCTCGCTATAGCCCAGCGGTTCTCAACCTGTGGATCGCAACCCCTTTGTAACAATGAAAATACATCGCGGCATTAGGAAGGTTGAGAACCACTGCTATAGCCAGTTGCCAGATTCAGCAAATAAAAACACAGGATGCATAGTTTTATTTGCATTTTAGATAAACCAGGAATAGTTTTCTAATAAAAGTATGATATCCCGTACATATTTGGGAGATAATCACACCAAAGACATTTCTGTTACTTATCCGACTTTTAATGTAACTGGACATCTTGCATTTTATTTGATAACCTTGCTTATTCTATGGCCCAGCATCTGCTTACTTCCAATTCCATGTCATGCCCCTGTCTTTCTCCCTCTCCCCAGCAACACTGGCTTCCAGTATTCCAAGCTGTTTTTGACTTCTAAGCCTTTGTACTGATGAATTCCTATGCCTGGAACATTATTTCAGCTCTTTGTGGGGCTTGTTCCTTTTCATTTCATGGGTTTCTGTTCAACTCTCTCCTTTGGAAGACACCTGTCCTGATCACTCTCTCCAAAAATGGCCCTTTCCCCATCCCTTGGATTTCTTCATCACACTCTATTTTATTTTGTTCATAAGGTGACCATATATTTGATTTTCACCTGCTTGCTTATTTTTTTTTTTCTGCCTCTTCTAGGAGAAGGTGTATAGGGCTTTGTCTGTTATGTTTTTTACCGCATCTCCAGTGTCAGACACAGGTCTGGTGATACAGATCATTTGTGAACAACTAAGTGAATGAGCTTAGCTTTTGTCCTTTTGTTTTGGGAATGAAGTCCAGTCTCTTTCCCATGACCCAGCAAGGATCCTCACCCACCTCTTTCATGTCATCTCAGATAGAACCTTCCCTGAGGAGGCCTTCATGTGTAAAGCCCTCATCAGTTTCACCCATGTGGTGAGCGGGGCCACATCTCCATCCATCAAGGACACGTCACATTGGTTGATGAAAAGCCCATCAAGTTGAGCAGTAGAAACATCTGGGCTTAAATCCAAGCTTTCACTTTGGTCAAGTCATTCCCTTTTTGAGCCTGTGTCTAACCGGGAGAGCCATACCTTACTTGTAGGAATATCGTGTAAAATTAAATGCGATGATACGTGTAAGCAACCTGGTGTACAGCCGACCTTTCACGCAAGGTACTTGAACTTACCCATGATGGAGGGCGCTCCAGAATACCTTGCTGTTACCCTGTGCTTCAGAGGTTGTTGTATTTCCCTGCTCACACTGTCCACCCCTCCTTTCTCACTGCCTTGTTAGCTCATTCCCTGTAATCCGTGTACCACATTTCCAGCAGTTCTGATAAGCTCTACAGCTCTGTGCCATCTGCTTTCTTAGAGAATGGAACAGACAAGCATTGATCCTGGAAAGGCCCTTTCTGGTCTCCTGCTTGCACCCAGGATGGGACCTGTTCCTGTCTGATTAAGTTCTGCTCCTTAAATATCCACGAGGCTGGATCTGCTACAGATGTTGCGGTTGCCATGGTAACTATTACGGCCGAGATTTTTCTCAAACTACGAAGGGAGAACAGCAGAGGTCCAAAGAGCAGAATGTAATTACTCTTACACCGGGTGTTAAGTGCTGTCCACAAATGCCGGCGGGTGCGTGCCTGGACGCTGGGGTCCTCCACCCTCCTCTTTCGGGAACTATCCATATCCTGTGGGCTTGTTGACTCCCACAGAGAGCTTCCGTGGAAACCGAGCCATTTGCTAGGTTACAGCTATGATGTGCTCACCTGTCATCATCCATTTAGAAGCATTCTTTTTAAAGTTGGAAAATATTTTTTAATGCACCTCTGTAGTTGGCTGTTATATTTTTAACTTTGGTGTGATTCCGTGAACACGTGCCCAGACTTCTCAATGAGAGTGGGAGAATATGTCCTTTTCTCTTGAACCTGGGGCGGCTTTAGTAACATACGTACGACCCACAAAATGCAGCGGCAGTGAGGCTGTCACTGGGTGAATTCTAAGAGGCTGACTTATCAGACGCCTTGATTGACAGGTCTATCTCTTTACTCTGAGGCTCCCATGCTGTGAGGAAGCCCAAGCCACCTGCAGTCCATGCAGTTCTCCACTAGACAGCCTCCCACTGAGGTCCTAGTTGGCATTCCTTCACCTACATGGAGAGCTCATTTTGCCCCTCATGCAGAGGAAGGGTCTGAACTTGACCAACCTCGGCAGAACTGTCCCTGAGTGCCCTGTGGTGGTGGTGGGTGGGAAAAATAAAGTACAGACTTTGAAGGGGACAGATCTGGGTTCGAATCTCAGCTCTACAAACTAACTCAGATGAGTGGTTTTTCCCTTCCAAGTCTTGATTTCTGCATCTCTAAGGTGAGAATAATTGTAACTTGTAGCCTTATTGTGAACAAAGATATAATCTTTGGAGGCTGGTGTACACTGACCCTTCAGGAAAGAAGACCTGTTATGCCTCTTGTTGTTAATTAATTAATTATTATCAATAATATTTGATGAGGATGTGGAAGGGATGACATCACTCCGGCCCTCTGGATATGGGGGTGTCCTCCAGCTGGGCTGGGCTTGCCTTCAGGCAGACTGGATATTGTAAAGTGACGTCATCTTTATGTGTGTTCACTCCCAGGCATGTGGGACTTCCAGAAGTCTCTAATGCCCAGTCATCAAATCACTCAGTCTTGAGTCACCCAGATGTAGCATCTTCCTACCAAAACCCCCAACCTCATGAAGCAGAGATAAGCTGCTCTTCCAATTATACCTTGCCCAAATTCCTGACCCATAGAATTCGTGATCCCAATAAGAAGGTCCTTTGAAGCCATGATGTTTTGAGCAATCATAACTGGAGCAGATGGGTTGGCTCTTGTTGGCTGCCTAAGGGACGTGTCCAACATGGAATTCAGGACCATCTCTTCTGGTCCAAGCTGATGGCTTTGCATGAACTTCCTTGGGCTGCCCTGGGATGACATCTCCAATGTCATTTAAACCAAAGTCCTTTGGCCTTAGGAATCACAACTGCTTCAGGGACCCCTCAATGATGGTGGGAGTTTGGGGGGGGTGTCAGGTAGTCGTGTAGGGTCCATAGTACATGGTACAAGGGTCGTGGGAATTGAGGGAGTCTTGGGAAGATTTCCCCCTGAGTGCTGCAACTTCAAATGTTTATTAGGTCCACAGAGCTTCTGTTGGAGACCAGAATGGATAAAATTATTGACTGAATCCATCAACGCTCGGTTTATTTCCCTGAGGCTTTCAATTAAGAAAAGAAATATGGTTTCAATTTGGGGTAGAAAGACAGCCCTCCTTCACATTGATTCTGCTAGGTAACACCTATTTTATTCAAAATCTTATATGCACTCTATTCTACTCTCAAAAAGAATTGTGCCCATGTTATTGGTGTGATCCCCGGTGGACGCACCGACCATATATTTAGCACTTGATTCCTGGAATACTGGCTCGTAGGTCTTCCAGCCATCACTCGGCAACTTTTGTTTCCATAGAAACTAATGTTTATGTTTATATCTATGCAGACTGTGTTTCTATCAGATTTTACTTCTCAGAGCAGCTGTTGTAAGTCATTTCACCAAGATGGACGTTAGTGATATAGCAAAAAAAGCCCTCATTCTACTGCAATGAGAATTTTGTTCAGCATCATTATGGGCCCAAAAGTCAGAGTGGTTCAAAACGAAAATAAAAGGGGTGCGGAGTGTGGTGCAGAAAGCTAAGTATTCCAGCGCAAACAAACAAAAAAAAAAAAAGAAAAGAAAAAATAAGGGCCTGACCCACAATGAAACCTGTGCTCTGCAAACAAACAGGGGCTTCATCGATCTCTCTCTGGGGAAATCTAAGTGCAATGTACATATTTATATATGTTCACTGTTAAGTACGTATTAAGTACCTCAGTTCTCTGCAGCCAAAGGATGTAGCAGGTAAGTGGAATGGAAATCTGTGTTCAGGAAAGGATGTCCTGGGTACCCCATTTCTTTCCCAATGTGCTCACTAGGGGAGACAGTATATCCAAGCCTCCTTTGCTGAGGCCACTATCAAGTCTAGTAGGCAGCCATTGTATCTTTTCCTATTTAATTTTGTTTCCATTTGCTTCGTTGTAACTGTCGTTTTATATATAAGCACACACCGTTTTCTTTCTTCCCTTATTTTGCCCATCCATTCAACAAACATCGAGTTGCCGCAGTGTCCCCGATGCCCTGTTTGACAGTGAGAACAATGAGAGAGAATGTTTACTGAGCACTTCTGAAGTGAAGGTTTCCTTGCTGACTCCTCACAACGGCCATTCAAGTAAATGTAATCATCCCCCCCCCCCCACTTTGACAGTCAAAGAGACTAAGGTACAGAAAGTAATGAGCCCAAAGTTGCATGGGGACTGAGATTTTAGGCTCTGGAGTCTGCTGTCTGAGCAGCCGTACCAGACTGTTCTCATGGTTTTGCTCTGGAGTTCATAGGCCAGTGGGAGAGAAAAGGATATAAATACACCATCCTGACACATGATAACGTAGTGATAGTGTTAGATGTCAGACACAGAGCCATGGAAACAGAGAACACGTGACTACCTACGTCTCCGTGGGTGAGTGGAGCAAGGTGTAACAGACATGGGTTATTTCAGTTGGGCCTTAAAGAAGGACTAAGAATTCCTCAAGTAAAGAAGAGAAAAAAATTGCCTCTCCAGTAAGGGAATAACCTACTGAGGTGCAAAGCTGTACAAAAGGGCAAATAGTAGCCAGGTGTGGCCATGAGTTCCTGTGGTTATAGCTACTTAGGAGGCTGATGGGGGAAGATTGCTTGAACCCAGGAGGAGTTCAAGACCAGCCCAGGCAATAGAGAGACCCTGTCTCAAAAAGAAAAAGAAAAAAAAGAAAAAGAAAAACAGAGAAAAAGAAAAAGAAGAAGAGGAAAAGAGAAAGTAAAAAGAAAAACAGAAGGAAAAAAAGGAAAAGTAAATTGTGTTACCTTTCTGGCCTGCTCTCATCCATTGGTCCCCTAGTTTACTTTTATTTTGTTTTCTTATTATTGTAAAATATACATAAGCTTTACTATCTTCACCCGTTTTAAGTGTGTCCCTTCAGTGGCACTAAGTATATATATGCTGTTGTGTAACCACCACCATCCACCTCCACAACCTTTTCATCATCCCCAACTCGAGCTCCTTGCATTAAGCAGTGACTCCCCATTCTTCCCGGCCCACGGTCACCACTGTTCCACTTTCTGTGTCTGTGAATTTGATCACTGTACACCTCAGAGGAGTGTGATCATACAGTATTTGTTTGTTTGTGGCTAGCTTACCTCACTTAGCATAATATCTTCTTCCCTAGTGAACACTCAGTTTCCTGTTTTGTTGCTTTAGGGGATATTGCCACACAATGGCAGGTGAGGCCACATGTCACAGCAGGAGGATGTATTATGGTCGTCTCCTGGTGCATCTGCCCGGGATCTGTCTTCTCGGTGCGTCCCCTTCCTCCTACCATCCACCTGCCTGAGAGGGGAGAAGCCATGTTCAGATGCTCCCTCCTGACCATGGTAGCTGGGTTCAGGGTGGTCCCTCATGAACCTCTTCTCCGGGAATATGGAAACGGGACCAAGAGACGCCCACTAATATGGCTATTCTTGGAAATAGGGGAGGCCTCAAGGCGGGAGCTATTAGGGGGTGGCTGTTTCTCAGCAGGTGTCCAGAGAAGCAGAAAAACCCTTTTCTAGAGAGAGAAGCAGAGGAGGGATGAAGGAGGAGAAGACGTTCCAGTTCCCTACAAAGCTGCAGTTGTGGGCGGTCTTTGCTTCCCAAGGCTCAGCTTCTCACTGCCCTGGGCTTCCCAGGGCCACCCTGTCACCTTCTAACTAGGTCTCCTTCCTGCCATGCTCTCTCAAGTCATATTCTATCACTTGCAACAGGAGGAGTTCTGGTTAGCCCAAGAGTATAGAACCTCCACTTTGATGGCCATTTGGAAGAAGAAACTCAACCCATAGCTCTTTACAGGTAGGGGCAGAGGAGGGGGGCTCTTGATCAGTGTTTGCAAGGAACTCTGGGATTTTTGAAAAGATGCCCCCACCCTGCTCCAAAGATTATGGAGCCTGGATGTTAATTCCAAGCCTCAGCTGGAAGATGGGGTGGCGGGGCTGATCCTCTTCCCTGCTAGGCCATTGCCCAAGATTAACTTCTCTTCCTGCAGATCATTTTGCCTTCCAGACAGCCCTCATCTCTGCCTGGGCAGCAGATCTCATCATATCAGCTGCTTCCTGTCCGTGGTGCAGCTTCTGGCTTCCTTTCTGCAGTTCCATTTTGCCAACTACAGCTCGTTGGTTCGAATTGCTTATAGGGTGGCTTCTTTCTGCACAAGCAAAATGCTTGGCCTTAATCGTCATTATGTTGGTTCCACTTTTTCCCGTGAATTCCCCTATCTTTTCTAGCGTCCTGTAGCATTTTAACTCAAAGCCACTGGCTTTCTTCCAGCCACTCTCTCTTCCAGCTTTCAATTGATGGTGAATTAGGCCAGGGCCAGCCTTGAGCTGACACCAGGCTGTACACTGACTTCTTCCACACCGCTCCCCACACCCCCATCTTTTTCCATTTTGTTGTTCAGAGACACGGTAATTGTATGAGTGATAAACACAAACCATAATTCTCTGTTCTCATGGTGTAAAGGTCTGGGGGCTTCCCCATTGGAGATACAATCAGGGCCCAGATCAGGGGGAGTCAAGGTAACAAGGGCACAACATTTAAGGAGGTGCTGCATGGTCTAGGCCTGCTCTTGCAGGACCCTGAGAGTGAGAGCCCCTTTAAATTGTATGCCCAGTGCCTCCCTCTTTCTGACCCAGGTTATAGCTCACCACTGTCCCTGGGATTGTTCATATCCCATGATGTGACCAGACCGTGGGGTGGGAAGCTATTCCAAGTCCCAAGGAACACAATGGATCCTGGCCCGCAGGAGATGAGGATATTGGCATAAATTTGCATCTTAGCCTTTCTGATCCTCAGTTATTACAGATTTCTCATCTGTAAAATGAGAACCGTAACTGTTCTCTGCACACATAGGGATTAGCAGGGTTAGATACAGGAGACAGTGCGTGTCCCATGTGGTGTCTGGCTCTGGGTACGCTGATCAGATGGAGGATCCCTTGTAGTCACTCTTAGGTCTGTGTGGTTTGATGAGGTATCACAACTAATATTTATTGGTCACCTGGGATAGGCAGGCCCTGCTCTAGGCACTCTACCCACATCAGTACATTTAATCCTAACAACAACTCTGAGATCAGCACTGCTCTTGGATCATTTCTCAGAGGAGAAAACTGGGGCAAGAACACTTAGCTGATGGGTATACGAACCAGAAATCAGAAGAGCCAGTATACTGCCTCCTTGTTCCCAGCCTCAGGAGCCTGCGCTAGGGGTTCATTCATTTGGCTCTGGGAAGCATTTCGGTATTCCAAAGGCAGGGCCAAGACAGCACAGGAGAGAGGAATGGTCATGGGCTTTGGAGTTGGGCGAGGCTGAAGGGAAACTTCTGGCTCTTCAACTCATTAACTGTCACTGATGACTGTCTTGGAGAGGTATCTATAAACAGGGATCGTAAAGTTACTGGGAGGAAGGAATGACTTGATGCTTGTTAAAGCTCCCCATGGTACCGGGCACAGAGTGGCTTTTTGTCAACACGGGCCATTCTGCTCTTGCTGTTGCTGTGACCCACCTTGCAAGATGTTGTGACCATCACACAGTGCTCAGGACATACCAGGAACCTAACAGAGGGTGGGGGTCTTCTTCCCACCAGTCAAGAGTCCTTAACCATGGGAATGTAGGAAGATAAACATTTTCGACTGACCTTTGGCCAATAGGTAACATTTTAATAGGTGCCGTGGGGCAAGGTCTTCCAGAGACCTGAATGGAGAGCTCTAAAGAGGAAAAGCTAATGATTTATCGACACTTCCCTGGCTCCAACTTCCACCCTCACCCTGCAAAAGATGACCTAACAAAAAAGAAATTCACAATTTATTTCTAAATGTTCATGAGCTTGATGGTAAGCGCTCCTGAAGGTTGGGGCCAGGCAGGTCTGTCTGTAAATCTGTTGCCCTGGGGTCTAGAAAAGAGCACAATTCAGGTAATACTGGTGAATGAATGATATTCTTCATTTTCAGGTAATATTGGTGAATGAATGGAGATGTGGAATGATGCAGAGTTAGCAGAGGAAAGTCACGAGGGGCTACAGAGGATTAGCACAGATTCCATCTAATCAGGACAGACCCATGTGTGGACTTCCTAGCAGTGACTCTCAGGAGACATTTAACAGCTTTATTAAGAAATAATTCACATGCCATAAAATTCATCCTTTTTAAAGTCTACGGTTCAGTGGTTTTTAGTATGTCCACTGAGTTGTGCAACCATCACCACTATCACATTTCAGAACTGCATCACCCCCCCACAAAGAAACCTGTCCCTATAAAAAGTCACTCCCCATTCTTCCCACACCCTCTGGCCGCAGCCCCAGGAACCACTGACTTGTTTCTTACCTCTGTTACTTGGCTCATTCTGGGTATTTCATATACATGAAATTGTACATTTTCAAGGTTCACCCTTGTGGGTTGGAGCAGATTTTTAACACCTGATCCCTTTTTATGGCTGAATAATATTCCATGGTTTAGCTTGATTATGGCCAAGATTTTGGTAGGGACTGTGCTGAATCTGGAGATGACTTTGGAGAGTATTTGCATCTTAACAATATCAAGTCTTCCCATCCCTGATTATGGGAGATTGTTTCCATTTATTTCAGCCCTCTTTTATTTCTTTCTGCATGTTTTGTAGATCATGGTGTAGAGGTCTTTCTTGTAATGCTGTTGTTCAGTGTATACCCAAGTATTTGGTTTTGATTCTCATCTAAAAGGAATTTTGTTAATTTTATTTTTGGATTATTTATTCTTAGTGTGCTGAAATTCAACTGATTTTATATATTGGTATTCTATCCTACAACCTTACTGAACTCAGTTA
Source organism: Perodicticus potto (assembly GCA_963574655.1). Taxonomy (NCBI): domain Eukaryota; kingdom Metazoa; phylum Chordata; class Mammalia; order Primates; family Lorisidae; genus Perodicticus; species Perodicticus potto. Next base: position 26,845 of record CAUYRH010082570.1, on the reverse strand, counting down.
ATTAATTCTGAGAGCTTCATATGTTTGTGTGTGAAATTCCTAATGGTTTCCTACATATAAGATCATGGTGTCTTCATATTGATCCATTTTCTAGCCAATACACCTTTTTTTCCCCCTTGTCTAACTGTTCTGGCCCAAACTTCCAGTACAATGTTGAATGGGAGTGATAAGAACCAACATCCTTGGCTCGATTTTTATCTTGGAGGGAAAATATTCATCCTTCTACCATTGAGTGTCATGCTAGCTGTGGTATTTTTTGCATATACTCTTTATCACCTTGCAGAAGAGTTTGTAATAACTGGAATCAATTTTTCCTTTACCTTTTAGTAGAATTCACCTGTAAAGCCATTTGGGCCTGGGCCTTTCTTTGTGGAAACTATTTTGATTAGTAATTCACCTCTTTATTTGTTACAGGTCAATTCCAATTTTTGACTTCTTCTTGAATCTGTAGTTTGTGTCTTCAAGGAATTTGTCCATCTTATCTAGGCTGGATCATTTTCTGGCATACGATTGTTCATAGTATTCCTTCACAACCTGTTTAACTTATAATCTGTTTTATTTTGTAAGGTGGGGGAGATATGTCTACTCTTTCATTGCTAGGTTTAGTCATTTGAGTCTCTAGCTAAAGTTTTGTTGATTTTCTTGATTGTTTTTCTATTTCATTTTTGTTCTATTCTTTATTTTCTCTTTTCTTCTGCTTGGTTAGGATTTATTTTACTCTTGTTTTTCTGAATTCCTTTTAGTAATTTTCTTTTCTTTTCCTTTTTTTTTTTTTTAAAGACACAGTCTGCCTCCATTGCCCTGTGTAGAGTGCCATGGGGTCATCATAGCTCACAGCAACCTCAGACTCTTGGGCTCAAGTGATTCTCTTGCCTCAGCCTCCCAAGTAGCTGGGGGTATAGATGCCCACCACAACGCCTGGCTATTTGTAGAGACCAGGGTCTCTCTCTTGCTCAGGCTGGTCTGGAACTCCTGAACTCAAGCAATCCACCTGCCTCGGCCTCCCAAAGTTCTAGGATTTATAGCATGAGCCACCATCCATGGCCCATAGTTTGGGTTCTTAAAGTGGAAGTTTAGGCTATTGATTTCAGATCTTGCTCATTTAAAAAAAAGTCATTTATAGCCATGAACTTCCCAGGAGGCACTTAAAATACATGAATACAAGGTTTTACTACTTAAGCTGTTAGAAGTTATCTAGGCTGAAAAGAGAAATAACACATGTTTAGATCAGTGTTTCTCTAAGTGTTCTGTGCTCAGATGCTTTTGGGACTAGGGTGAAAGGGACAGATTCCTTCACTGCAGGACTCGGTCCTTCAACCTGCTAGTGTGACGTAGGAATCTCCCAGGGGAGGTCCGACCCTGGGGCTTTCATATATTATCTTCCTGAGGAAGGCTTCAGAACTGGCATTCTGCAGGGAAGGGCAGTGTCATGATGTGGAGGCCCTAGGTACTTTTACCTTGTAGCCTTTTCCTTCAGAGAAAATATTAAAACTTCTATTTTACAACCACATTGACATGAAGACATATAATGCGACTTGATTCATTATGATTAAGTTCACTTTTCCTTAGGAGTTTAAAAGACATTACAACATTTTTGATTGATAAAATGTCATGTGCCTTGAACAGGTGTGGAGCACCCAGCCTCTTTGCCTCCTGGAGAAGTGGCCCAGGTCTGGGACGAGCCCGGATGTGAGCACCCAACTCAGCTCAGCGAGGGCTTCAGGATGGGCTGGCAAGGACAGGCCTGGAGTATAACTGTCTGAGACTCAAGCTACTAGGACGAAGCCAAATCATTGTCAGGACTGTCACCATGAATCATTTTTAGCATTCATAAAGAAATAAAAGTGGGGCGGCACCTATGGCTCAGTAGAGTGCTGGTCCTATATACCAAGGGTGGCAGGTTCGAATCCGACCCCAGCCAAACTGCAACAAAAACAACAAAACAGCCAGGTGTTGTAGCAGGCGCCTGTGGTCCCAGCTACTAGGGAGACTGAGGCAAGAGAATCACCTAAGTCCAGGAGTTGGAGGTTGCTGTGAGCTGTGTGACACCATGGCACTCTACCGAGGGCGATAAAGTGAGACTCTGTCTCTAAAAAAAAAAAAGAAAGAAAGAAAAGAAATAAAAATGTATTTGATGGAGAGCTAAGCAGCTTCCTATTAAACAAAATAACTCCTTTCTGTCCACACCGCCCTTCCCTCCTTAAAGCCTCTGCTTTATTTAGAGGGAGAGAGCTGAAGCCGCACCAGGTCCAACCCAGTTAGACTGCAGGACAATCGATAATGAGACGATGTGCCATTGTTATTCAGAAACATGGCCTTTGTGCACAGTCCCTGAGTCTACTGTCAGCTCTTCCTGGAAAGAAAGGCGAGACAGCAATTGTCATAGGATCAATATCTTCTAGCTTAGGAGGAATCGATCCCATGGCAGAGCCTCAAGGCAGCCTTCTCTCTGCTGAGGACTTGGGGAAGAGAGCAACCATCCCTCAATCAAGGTGTATAACAGCGGTGCCCTGTAGCGGTGGGGATTGCAGAAGCGGCCTCTGCAGTCTCTGCATCTAAGCTTCCTCTCATGGTGGTGGGGAGCTCACATGTAGGGTTGACAAAACTCACAAAACTTGCCTGAGCCAGATGGCATCAGAACTGCAGTCCAGTTTAACATGATCTCTTAAAACTCACAAAACTTGCCTGAGCCAGATGGCATCAGAACTGCAGTCCAGTTTAACATGATCTTAGTTTGATAAAATACATTCACCAAATATTTACGAATTCCTACATTTGCTGGGGACTCTTCTTGGCCATGCATGAGTTGGGGTCTTGGCAGGAAAGCAACGGCCTAGTCAATAAAGTTAATTGCAGAGAGCTTAATGAAGGAACTATTTACCAGCTGAGGAAGGGTTCAGGCAATCAATAAAAAAAGACAAAGCACCCAAGGGCAGCAGCACTGGGAAGCTGCTATTATCCCCAAGCCTGAAGGGTAGAAGGAGGGAGAGGTTCTAGAAACTAAGAGCTGTCTCTGTAGGGAGAAGCTGCTTAGATAGAGGCTTATTGGTTTGGCCAACCAGTGAGTGGGAGGGAGGAAGCCAGGAGAATAAAGACCCCACTCTTCTCCCTTCCCCACCCTCCACTCTCCATTTTTCATCTACACCTTCCCAACTAGAAGCCAGAGGGCACCATCCAATTTGGCATGTTTTTACTTTGATAAAACACATTCAACAGATCAGGAACCCAATCTAACTGGAGGTTGCTGGAGACTCCAGGCAGGGGCACAGAGCGGGCAGGAGGAGGGCGGAGAGTGAGGCCTGCAGTGGCAAGTGGACCCCATCCAGAAGAGCACGGCAAATACTGAGGTGCTGGAGCCCGTCCCTGGAGCCGGGAGCACATGACCGGGTGGAGGCTTGGAAGTACACAAATAGGGAGCTATGGATTTTGCGCTGTGTAAACTCAAGGTGCCAGGGGAATATGAAAAGAGAAAACAGGAGAAGAGGATCAGGGGGGGAAGTCAGGGAACGTTTCCAAAGAAAGAACCTTGAACTGAGTCCCAGACGTTGAGTACATCTGAATTAGAGGAAGGCTGATAGTGAAATAGGCTCTAGGCTGCCATGTTTGGGTTTTAACCACAATGCAACGGGAAGCCATTAAAATACATTACAGGTCCACAGGCAAAGGATGAATGCGACTTCTGTCTAATGATGGGTTTTGGTCACTCTGCCTTTTCTCCTACATCGCAGACACTATGTTCCATCACACATTGGATCAGCCACCCAATAGTTCTCAAGGGGCCAATCCTTAGTGCATACATTGATTGAGGGGCTGTAGGGGAAGCCCTCTCTCGCTGAGTGTTCCAGAGTCTCAATTTCTCTTGGCATTCTGGTCCTCCAATAATATATCTTCACAGGCTGAATGGGATAAGCAGCCCTTGACAAGCAGTATTAAATTTCCTATTATTTTATACCATTTTAAATTCCGTACTCCTTCCTCTGGCCAACTTAAACTCAAATAAATTTATTTTCCTGGTTCCTTTATTCATCCTGAAGTTGAAAACCTCCTGGAAGTAATGGAAACTCAAGTTCTAAGGTAGTGCAATAACTCTGGTTTACTTTTGTGAAATGTTTTCCCTTTTAAAGTGATTTATTACGCTTTGGCCCTCTTCAAACCTCCTTCGGCTCTTACGGCTGAATTTAAACCAAAAAGTTTTTTTCTTTTTTTTTTAAGTAACAGAATTAAGTGAAACATCTACAAGACCAAACTGTATAAATGCAATAAAAGTACCTATTCTTTCATATCTCTTATAATTGAGGTTCAATTTCACTTTCTCCTCTGTCTCTGCTTATTAGTCCAAATCCCACAGCGAAAAGGGTGGAGTTGGTGTTTTATTGCTATCAGGTTTGGAGAGAAAACAAGGCTTATGGGGTTTTCTGTACTTCCTTTGTGTATACTGTGTAATAGTCTAGCGTTCTTTGGGTAGATATTCAATACCAGTAGATTGAATCTTGGCAGAGTCGGAAGATAACACACAATGTTGCATTCAAGTACATATAATACTTTGGTCCCAGCAAAATGAATGATAAAGATGTACTTCTCGGTTGTCAAGTTCTAAGGTCAGAGGATGGAAGAGAAGCCAGTAGCTCTGTACATTCACATGGAGGTATTTCCGCCGTTTCCTCCCAGTTTCTGGGTTTGAAGTCTAGCCCTTTTGCTAAGCCTTTCAAATGCAGTCCCTACATGTTTAAGAGCGGGCGTGTGTATTATTCTTTGCGTGCACATTTTCACGTATGTCTCAACTCAGACAAGATGCTTCAGTAGGATTAAGAGACCCCAGTGGTATCCTTAGAGTCCCTGCCAGGCTGCTTGGAGCTGAAAATTCCAAGGGAATTGGAAATTAGTCTTCTATTTTCTTTTCCACTGGTCCTCATCCATCATTTTAATACATGTATCCAAAAGGGATCACAAACCCTTTCAAGTGCAATAATAATTAATGTCTTTGAAGAAGCTATTCTTGTCCGCAAAGGAAGACACCTTGGTTTTTGTTTCCCCCTCTGGCTTTATGAAAATAAAAATATCTAGTATTACATTAAATCTCTAGCCTCCTAACATTATATTTGCTAGTCTGTGAATATCAATCTGAAGATTGCATTCAACGCGCATGAGCACCATCCCATGATTTACGCTCTACCCCTCCCCCACAGAATGTTCACATTCCTAAGTGTCATTTCTGTATTGTTACAAACATTCCTTGTTTCTATTATGATTCTGGATAAGTACAGAGGAGAGATTGAGAGGCTTTTTCCTGGTTACATTCACAGCAGGGATTTTTTTTTTTTTAATATGGAAACTACAGCGGGGAGTTCGATTTTGTGTGTGTGTGTGAACTTGAAGCCAACAGCCCCTTTCAAGCCTAATTTATTAAAAATAACCACATGGCAGCAAGGATCTTTCTCCTTCATTCTCTTGAATCGGTGAAAAGTGAGACTGTGAAAATAAATAGCAAGCCTTGGAAAATCCTGTCTAATGAACTCAAAATGCTGGATCGCGTAAAACATACTTTTAGAAAAAAGGCCTGAACTATAAAGAAAAGAAAAGGAAAAAAAAAAAAAACTAAGGAAAGAAAGATACAATATTTCACTCCTAAGGACCCACAATACAAAGAAAGAATGTTGGTTCCACCGTCTCCCTGAAGACAAATACTGGAGAAAAGAAACCCCCTTTTCCTCCAAATGGTCTAATTTCTGGATGTATTTTCCAAGCGCTTGAATCAATCAGCAAGATCCAAAGGCAATTTCATTTTCTAGAAACCCTCCTCTACTCCTAATTTCCTAACCAAGTCAATGGTGGATCACTGGGCTCCAGGTTCCTGGGCGTGTCATTCCTTCCCACGCCTCCCGATTTCCTGGGGCTACTTCTAATAAAGAGAGTGAGAGAGGGGCCCAGACCCTGAAGGAGCCTCACACAATCCCTTCTGGCAAACTAAAATTCTGACTCCTGCTAACTCACTGTGACTGATCCTTGGGAATTCAAGAAATAAGCTGGATTTACACTGTTAATTTAAATTATTCCAATGAGCCTCATCTGCTGGAAAGGAAAGGGGTGTGAATTCCTACTCTTGGCCTGGGGGTGTGGACCGAGCTGCCTGGCTAAAGCAGGGGAGTCAGCACTCACTTCCCGGGGCCCCGCCCTGATCTGGGGCTGTGGCAGTGAGTCAGTACGTTCCAGATTTAAAGGAAGGTCTCATTGAACCAAAATGATTACTGTCACAGGACTTCTTTATGGTTTTCCTTTAATCACCACGCCTAGATAAAATTGCATATTGATTGACCTTAAATGAAATCTACTTTAACCTGGGAACTCCATTAAAAGAATAATTCAAGAGGCCATCTCTCCACCAGCTCACTGTTGACCTGACTGCCTGGGAATTAATGATGCATACTGATCTGGGAAGCTCATAATTCCTCCCAAGTTTAAATATTTATCCAAACTCCTTGAAACTTGCTGTATTCACCTTCTCCACTTGCCTTCCTTTTATCTCTTCTTCTTAGGTTCATGGATGTCCTCTGGCCACCCCCCCTCCAGTGAATCTGCTGTGGGGATGGGTCTTCGGCTCTCCAACTTATCACCCAGGTTGTCCCTCCAGTGACCAGAGTGTGTCAGAAACCCAACGTGCCATCCACAGTTTCCCATAAACACCTCACCTAATGCCTTTCAATTTGTGCTGGGACGAGTCACGTGCTTGGAGGAAATTGTCCACTCTGGACTTATTTACTCCACAAGAGTCTGAGAAACGATGCTTGCTGGAGAGTTTGGTTTTGTGGGGCGAGTACAGGTTAGTTCAGGTGTTAGAAACAAGGCAGTGGGGACAGAGGATCTTACCTAATGTTGGCAGCTAGGCACGAGAATATCAGCCTCCTCATGCTGGAGATCAGACCAGACGCGATGTACCTCCACCTGTCACCTGCCTATAAACTTGAAAGGGGGGTTTGCATGACACCTAAATGGACAGTGAGAAGAATGAAGGGGAACTCAGCCTTCTAACTGTCATCACACAAGAAGCCCTGTATCAGTTATGGCTCATTGAGAGTGGCCAAAGGTGGGGGTAGAGGGAGCCAAACTCAACAACATGAGCATAAGAAAAAAACCATCTCTCTGATTAGGAGTAGGTGGCAAGCTCCCTGAACTCCCTTTCTGCCTAGACAAGGGTATGTGCTCCCACTTTATGTCCTGCCATCTCCCTACATGTGTCTAATCCATGCCACTTGTCATACTCAACTAAAATTTCCTGTAAAATAGCTCAGTTTTCCCATTTGATACTACATCCATGGGTACAAGGACCTGCTGGCCATGGGCTGCTCCTGGGGCCTCATTCAGAGCTCTGCGTCAGGTAGGCAGTCAAAAAACACCAATGGTGCATCTTACAAGGGTACAGGCAAAACTTACTAAATGCAGAATACAAATGTCTTCATACAATAACTAAGAAAATGCCACGAAGGCTATGTTAAACAGTTTGATGAAAACATTCCAGATTGTATATGAAACCAGCACATTGTACCCCTTGATTGCACTAATGGACGCAGCTATGATTTAATAAAAAAAAAATTGCAACGTTGAATCAATGAATGAAATAGCCATAATACTCAGGGGGAAATAGACGCTTCTGAAAAGGATTTACTCCAGGAACTAGAAGAAAAGTTCAGAAGACAAAACAAGAAGACGTGGCTGACGAGAAAGAGTAGGAAGTCCAAGGAGAGAAGGGGCCGAGGATGAACTAGACCTGTCTGAGACACAAACCTGAATTGGAGATGGGGTCTGAGAGGCAAGAAAACACTGGAAAGAAACTCATGGTCCAGTAGCAGAATTAAATCTACTCTGGAGGCGAAAAGAGGACAGAAGTGACATTACAGATCGGTGACTGATTCCAGACCCGTGGCCCGAATATGAATCCGAGATGCTCTCCCAGAATGCAGAATAAGATGAAAATCTATAAAGAAAAGAGATATAATGATAGAAGATATAAGGCATCTTAACGGACTCGGAGAAGACCTTAAGGAGTGGATAGAAATGTTATATAACATTTTAGGCAAAAGCAACGAAAACGGTGCCAACTCCAGACACATTTTGGTAACACTTCAAATATAAAGGTAAAGATAAAAATGATACAAGTATGAGTCACAAACAAGATGAAATACGGTGCATTGTGGGGAGGGAGGGCGTCTCACGCTAGCTGGACTGACCCGTCTGCCCTCTTCCCCAAGGAGGTGGAAAGAGCCGCTGAGTGAGGAGTTGGAGAGACGCTGGGTCGGAGCCTGAATAACTCAGCCTTCATCCCTTCTCCTTCTCTGTGGGATCTACCTACCGAGAGAGGACACCCCTTTGACCGAGCAATTCTGGAGAAGCATCACCACCGGCACCGTGTGTCACTTCCCTCCTTCATTCCTTTGGACTCATTGAGGGTCCACTTGGCACTGGGCCTGGTTTCCGTGCTGAGGACTCAGCAGAGAAAGTTCAGTCGAGAAGGCAATAGACAAAGACCCAGATAAACATATAGTACAGGGTCCGGCGATCCTAACAGCTATGAACCGAAACAAAGAGAGGCACGGGGCTGAGAGTGAGCAGGTGCACGGGGGAGCCCTGCCACATTAGTCAGGGTGGTCAGAGAAGGCAATGGGAGAAGCGACATTCACACAGGCTGACAGAGGTGGAGGACAAGCCACGCAGGTGTCTAGGGAAGAGAATCCAGGCAGGGGGAAGAGCTAGTGCCAAGCCTCTGAGGAGGAAGCAAGCTTCGCCTGTTTGAAGAATGCCGAGGCCAAGAGGCTGGAGCTCAGAGAGCAGGTGTGGGGGAGGATGGTAGAAGTAGCGGCGTTTGTGTGAGTATGTATGTGGCGTATGTGTGTATGTGCACGGTGTGTGGGTATGTGGTGTGTGCATGCTATGTGTATGTATGTGTGCTGTGTTACATGTATACATGTGTGGTGTGTGCACTGTGTGCACGTGTGGTGTGTATACGCAGGTGCACCCCAATGTATGTGTGTGGTATGTGCATGTGTGTGTGGTTATACAGGGACTAGGGGCCATGGGGGAACTTTGGGGTTCCTCCACCAAGAAGCTGTCAGAGAAGGCACCACTCATGACACTTCCCCCGGTTGAAATTACTTTGTGCTTTATTCTGGTCATCGGCTGCTCGCCCCTGTGGAACAGGAGCTTCACGAGGCCCGTCTTTGTTACATCTTCTTCCTTGTCCAGCTGCCGCAGTGGCACCAGCACAAAGCAGGTGCTGAAAGCATCTTCTGCTGACACTGTGAGCGGACGGGTGCAGCAGAAGCCAAGGATGGCCAGAAACTGGGAAGCAGAGAAGTCAAACTGCAGAGAAGCAGCTGGTCTCCTGAGCTGGTGGTGGCACCTGAGCCTGGGGTCCTCAGATTCCATGGGGGCCTGCGCTCTCTGAAAAAAAAAAGCACCCAGACTCCTGTCCTCCCAGAGGCTGGCCCGATGCTCTCTTCCTGGGCACCTCATGTGCACAGTTGTGTGAAAAACCTGTCTCCTCGGAGCAGCCTTGCTGGGTCCCCCAGTGGGTCAAGCCCTACTCAGAACTACTGCAGCCCCCAAACTGCCCACACCAGTGCCCTGTTCAGCCTGGGGTATGATGCACCCCTTCTAGCAAGTTCTATCATCTTTGTATTCTAGGGACTAAATCCAGCATCTGGCACAAAGTAAGCATGAGGCCAATATTTATTAAATGTCTAACTGCACGAAACGCTGAAAATCAATGGTATAAAAAGATTAAAAGTGGAGAGATAGGTCAAAAAATAACAAATAATGCAAGTTAAAAGATTTTCTTAAAGCAGGAGTGGCAGTATCTATTTCAGACAAAATGGAATTCAAATTCAAAGTAGAATTCAAAAGGGGGGAGTATTATTAACTAGAACAAAGGAGACATTATATAGATAAATGGTATAATCACACAGTTTATAAATAGCCACGCGCTGACAGTGTATTAGATAACATTCAACACCCACTCCTAATTAAAAAGGAAAGAAAACCTCTTTGAAAATTAGGAACGTAAGTCCACTTAATCAGCATGATAAATAATATCTAGCTTAAACCAGCAGCTACCATCATATTTAACAGCAAACACAGAAGGTATTCTCATTAAAATCAGGAGAAATCCAAGTGGCCCTGGTAATACCAAAAGAATACCCTGTAAATCTCTTAGAGTTAATCAGTATTTGATAAAGTGAAGGGATTAAATAGAAAATGGAGAAAAAGCAATAGCTTTACTTATAATAACATTAACCAGTTAGCAGATGGGTAGAAAAACCACCTTTTTAATTTCATTAGCAACCCACTCTAGAAAAAAACATTACAAGAGATAGGTAGGATCTTTATGGTGAAAATTAGAAAAATCTTGATGAGGTATACAAAAGAAGATGAACAAATGTATGAACATAATTATCTTTCTAGAGAAAAAGAAATCTAAAAATTGGGGCAATGATAATTTTCCTGAAGTTAATTTACAAACTTAATATCTTCTCAATCAATGATCTTTCAGATCTGTTTATTTAAGTTTTGGAAACTTGACCGAATGATTCTGAAATTTATTCTGAAGAATCAATGGGCAGGAAAAACTAAGAGAGTTACAACAGTATTTCAGAAAGTGATTGGTTATTGATTATACGGGAGTGGGGTGGGGAATTTTATTTCCGTTTTGTATATTTCCACCTTTTAATAATAAAAATTTATCATACTAAAGTTCATGTAGAAAGAGAATCAATCACAAAAATATGACCATAAGCCTGCCCCCCTCATATAGGTGAATAACTCAAAGAGTTTCTAAATATATACAAGGGTGGTGCCTGTGGCTCAGTGAGTAGGGCGCCAGCCCCATATACCAAGGGTGGCGGGTTCAAACCTGGCCCTGGCCGAACTGCAACAAAAAAATAGCCGGGCGTTGTGGTGGGCGCCTGTAGTCCCAGCTACTCGGGAGGCTGAGACAAGAGAATCGCCTAAGCCCAGGAGTTGGAGGTTGCTGTGAGCCATGCAGCCATGGCACTCTACCAAGGGTGACAAAGTGAGACTCTGTCTCTAAAAAAAAAAATCACCCTGAGAAATGTGTGTTAGGTTTGGTTGTACAAAATTAAAATGTGTCCCTCAGAAAGTAAAAACATTTAAAAGGCAAACTGCAAAGAAAACGAAAGTGTATCTGATACGAGGCCTCAACTATCAAAAGAGGAACCTTTTACTCATTAGTAGAACAAAAAGACGGACGATAAGAAGAGACAATTCACAGCAGAGTTCAACTTGCCGAGTAATTAAAGAAACTGACAAGACAAATCACCGCCTTTTAAATGCCAAACTGTCCTATGTGAAAGAAGGCTGAAGGGTGAGAGGATGAGGACGTTGGTGGCTTCCTCCTTCATGGCTGCTGGGGGCTTCAAAGGGTACACGCTTTCTCAAAAAACAGTTTGACAAGAGAAAAACGGGGATTTAAAATGAGTTCCCACCCTTTGAAAAAGAGACTCCATTCCTGGAAAGTCTATGGTAAGAAATCATCAGGCACGTGGGCAAAGTTTTATACACAGGGAAACTACTTCTTCGCAAGAGAGATGAACATTAAAATTATATTTTGAGTAATATTTACATTATGAGACGATTCATCTGAAATAATGGTAATCATTTTGAAAAAATTGATTTCAAATACACTTATTCAATTTGACCTCAATTTATATAGATGCCAACCAATATATAGAATTTATATAGGGGTAAAATACATAGAGAGATGAGTCTGAAGATAGTACCAGTCATTATCTCTATTTGAATGACAGGCAATTATTATTTTTGTTATAGACCTCCTTTGTTCGCATTTCCAAATGTAGAAATTACCTCAATTATAAGCAAACTCCGATGTCATTTTTAAAAAACAAAACAAACATATTAGTATCAATAAATGCTGAGGAATTTGGCTTCCAAGGCGTGGGGTAAAAGTAACTCTATTGCTATCTCTGTCTCAAGACGCAATTAAGGGAAAATATGATTAAGTTAATTGTAATAAATGTTTACTTCACCCTTACTGTGAATAAGGTGCAGGGCTGAGGGCAGTTAAGCAGTGCAAAGACGGATGGGAATGAGTTTTTGTCTCCAGACGGAATGATCAAGTGAAAGTAGACAGACCCTACGGCTGCCCAGCCAGGTTCTTGGGCCTGCTGCCCCGGAGGGAGCCAAAAGCCAGAGACAGCAGGGCTTACAACAGAGAAAGAGTTTATTCCACATAGCACTAAGCAGGTGGATGGGAGGACATTTCTCAAATCTGCCTCCCTGAGAACTGGGGGGGGACAGGGTTTTAAAGACAGTTTGGTGGGCAGAGGGTTAGGCAATCTGGGTGGGCTGACTGGCTGGTTTGGGGGCAGAACCATCAGTCCTTTGCTGTGGGTCAGTTACTGGAATGCAGTTCCTTAAGTGGGAGTGTCGAAGACCAGTTGAGTTAGTTCCATGGAATGCAGGACCTGGAAGATATCTCAAAAACTACCCCAGAGGTTCTAAACATCTGATGTTTTCTAGGAGGAAAGATAAGAATCTATACAACTACCAGCTGTGCCCTCCAGAGTGGCAATTATGGAGAAGCAAACAAGGGGCCAGCGACTAACTATTATCAAGCAAAGGAGGGAACAGTGACTGATTATTCTCATTAGTTTAGCTGGGCCTTTTCCTTCACAAGGTTTAGGGGCCCCCACTGTAGTTCTCGCCTTGTACCCCTTCATCAATCTGTAAGGGTGGTTTCAATTCCAACATGGGAAGTCACAAAACTTGGCCAACTGGGCCCAGGGATCATGGGAAGCCAGAGAGACAGATGGAGAGGAGCCATGGGCAACATCTTGCCCTTCTCAGCCAGCACAGAAATTGCAACATGGCGGAGAAAGTTTTCATTCCCAGAACTCCTTTTGGGAGCAGGATGTTGTGGGTTTGGAGGGAGGGAGTGGCTATGAGGCAAGCAGCCACCGACTTGAAGAATGTGTGCAGGGGGCCAGGCGCTCTGCTAAAGGTGCCATTTCATTTAATCCTCAGATCAAGCCTGTGAGCTCATCACTATTAGAAGTCCCATGCTTTTGTAGAGGAAACTGAGGCCCAGTGGTGGTTGCAGGATGTGCCTGGGTCTGCCCAGCCAGCACATGACAGAGGCGAGATTTGACTCCAAGCAGGAGTCAAATTTGCTCTTATTTTTCTGCAGAGTGGATGAAGCAGGTGTAGTGGGCTGGAAGGGAATTGCTCTGCCCCTTGGGAGGGGATGAGTGGTCAGCGTCCTCTTTCTCAGCCCCCTCCAATCCTTCTTTCTCTCTCTACCACACCTCAGGCTGCTTTGAGCCTCTTCTCTAACAGGTGACAAAGGAATAGCTATTCAAAGACTATTGTATTGAAGGTCTGACAAATTATCTTCCGCATGATACTGAAAAGCCTTCTGTCCGGGCCTCTGGAGGACCCACAGGGGAGAGAGATTTCTTCCACAAAGCCTCATCTATGACCCTTGTTTCATAATTTAACAAATAGTTGCTGAATATCCCATATGCTAGAATGCTGTTTCAGGTGCCAGAGAGGCCCACAAGCTCCTTACTCAAAACCCTCCAGTGTGTGCTTCTCCTCTGAACCAATGGCCCATGGACACCCCAGGACACCCCAGATTGACTTGTGTCCTCTGCTCCCAGCCTCCCGTCCCTTCAGGGATTGCTTTCCTGGTGAGGCAGTGCTGGCTGTGCAGATGCAGAAGCCAGAAATGACCTTCTTCCCCCCAGCACTCAATCCATCCTCAAGTCTCATCCAGGGTAACCTCCAAGGTACCTACTGCTGTCCACCTGCACTGCCATGACCATCTCTCTCCTGGACAACCACAGCAGCCCCCCGGAAGGTATCCCTGCAACTGTTCACTTGCCATGCAGACAGACTTAATACTCTCCCCACCTCCTCCCTTCAAACGCTTTGGTTTACTTCGTTACCTTCGGAACAAACGAAGAGTCTTTACCTCTAGCCCCTCATCCCTTCATCTCTCACCCGACTTCTGTCCGAAGTCGGCCAGAAGATGGGGACATACGTGGATGTCTGCATTCCAGGCTAACATTGGCTACGTGGGGCATGAGACTGGGGATGGAAATGAGGTGGTAGAGGGAATTTTCTCATGTATTTTTGAATTGTTGCTTTGGTTGCCATGAACGCTTGTTACCCTGGTAATACTAGAAAAGAAAATTAATAAATGATGCTTACCTATTGGCCATTACTTAATGAATAGGAGTCTTTTAGTCCAGTAAATACATCTCCTTCCCAGTGGTATCCCCAAGAGCCAGGGGAAGAAAATCAGGAGGTAAGGACCTGGCCAGAGCAGCCCTGCTGGTGTGAGATCAAGAACTTTCATTCTAGTGTAAAGGAAAAGAGTCACCCTGTTGATTTAGCCCCAGTGTCCTAAAGTACCAAGAGAGCATTCATCACCATAACTGTCGGCTCTGATTTGTAGAATCTCACCTAGACCATTTCAGCCCCACCAAAAGAAAGTTGGTGCTTCTGAGTACACACACAGCTGATGGATTCCTCTGTATAACTTGGCCACAAGCAAAACCATACTGAACGTGAATAATTGCTTCAGATAAAATGACAGAACCCATAATTTATAGGGAGCTACCAAGGATTTCAGGCCGGAGGTCAAACCAAAGGCCGTCAAGTGTTAAGATTATGCCTGGTGCCTCCTAGTGGCTCAGTACTTTGGAGTTCAGCCAGGCAGTTCTGTGAAATTTCCCAGGAAGAACAGAGAGAATCCTCCTCCCAAAACAGAAGGTGTTAGCAGTATGGTGTCAAGTCTTAGTACCTAGTTAAACATTGATTATCAAAATGTCTTATCTGCCGGGTCTATCTGACTCAGCCATCTTCATTGCACATTATCTTTTATGGATCTTAAACGTGCAGACTGTTAAAGTGGCTTGTTCCTCTTATAAAACAACACGGAGAAAAAGGAGACTGTTTCCAAGGCCGCTTCTACACGAGACACAATGGTGGAATGATCAGCCTTGACTCTAAATTTTCATGATGGAGTTTCACTTCCCATCTTTAATGTATTTTCCTGGAAACTAGAGGATTTCAACCACAAGCCATAGCTAGCGAGGACTTAATCTCACAGTGTATTATCATGTTAATAATTTCATTTTGACTTAAGATCCAATGGGACTTTACTGAGACTTCATGGAAGGGAAGAGTAAAGGGGCAACTTCAAACTTTTAGCCGAATCCATCTAAAATGGGAAAAAAACTTAATTCCTTTAAACTTATTTTTCATTGATTTTCACATGGATATTTCCTGGAATATTATGGATTTGGAGCCAAATGGCTGGAAAACTGAACTTTGAATACATATCTGGATTTATTCACCGTAGGTGGCACTAGAAATGTTTGGAGAGATTTTAAGATGGGTTGAAGGCGTGGGATGTCAGAATTGGAGTTTCTTTGAATGCAGAAAAGTCCATGAAAGGGAAATACTGTTTGATAGCCTCCACGCTGCTTGTTTCCAGCCTTCCCTCCCGTAGACTTTTGCTCTTTGCTCTCTCTTGTAATTTTTCCCTCTCCTTCCCTGCAATTGAGGTTGGCAAGTTCTTTTGGATTTGTGATAGACAGGTTGACAGATGATCTCAGTACTTCACCCCTTCCTGGATCTAAACCTTTGCACTGCCTCATTCTGTCTGGGGGTAAGTGTTGGGGAATTCTGTTCCATCTCTTGATTTTGGGCTTGGCAAGTGATTTGCTTTGGCTGAAGGTTTGATAGAATAGATGTGTGACAAGCAGAAGTTTGATAAGGCATTTTGGCATTTATACTCACTGTTTTGCTTTTGATGTAGCAACCTGCTTGGGCTAGCCTGCTGGAGGATGAGACCCATACAGCAAAGCTGAATCCACCCACTTGTTCCAGGAGACCCCAGATATGAGAGAGAGCCCAGCTAAGATTTCACAGCTACCTAACTTCCTTGCAGCTGACCCTAAACATGTGAATGCACCCTGCTGAGCCCAGCCTTGGGTGAGCAGAACCAGGTAGCCAACCCACAGACCCATGAACAAACTCAGAGTTTACACTATGACACCGAAGTTTTGAGGTTGTTTGTTATTTAACATTATTGGCACAATAGAAAACTGATACAAAACGTAAATTACTTTAAAAAAATAATGTGGTTCAAGAAATATGAGCACAGAATCCTTTTTTTTTTGGTAATTGACAAATAAAAATTATATATATTTATGGTGGTGCCGCCTAATGTCTTGAAATATGTATACATTGGGAAATGGCTAAATTGAACTAATTAAACTATTCATTACCTCATTTACTTATTATTTTGGTGGTGTAAACACTTAAAATACACTTTTTTGGTGATTTTTCTTCTTGTCTTTTTTTTAAATACAGAATCTCAATTTCCTGCCCTGGTAGAGTGCTATGGCATCAAATCTCACAGCAACCTCAAAGTCTTGGGCTCAAGAGAGCCTCTTGCCTCAGTCTCCCAAGTAGCTGGGACTACAGGCACCCGTCACAATGCCCAGCTGTATCTTCAATCAGGATTTTGCTCTTGCTCAGGCTAGTCTTAAACTCTTGAGCTAAAGCAATCCACCTGCTTCAGCCTCCCAGAGTGCTAGGTTTAGTGATTTTTGGACTAACTATAGTCACCATGCTATATAATAGATCTCTTGAACTTATTCCTCTTATCTAACTGAAAGCAATCTTGAACATAAGGAACTAAGCTGGAGACATCACACTGCCTGATTTCAAAATATATTACAAAGCTACAGTGATTAAAATGGCATGGTCCTAGCATAAAAACAGATATGTAAACCAATGGAATAGAGAGCCCAGAAATACATCCATACTATAGTCAATTGATTTTCAGTGAAAATGCCAAGAACACAACAGAGAAAGGACAGTCTTTTCAATAAATAGTGCTTAGAAAACTGGATTTCCACAAGCAAAAGAACAAAATTAAACCATTATCTCATTCCATACACAAAAGTCAGCTCTACATGGATAAGAGACTTAAATGTAAAACCAGAAACAATAAAGAAAACAAAGAGGAATAGCTCCTTGACATCAGTCCAGGCAATGATTTTTTTTTTTAAGTATGACCCCCCCCCCCACAAAGCACAGGCATCAAAAGTGAAAGTTGACACATGGGATTATATCAACTAAAAATTTCTACATAGCCAAGGGTACAATCAACAGAGTGAAGAGATAACTTACGAAATAGGAGAAAATTATTTGCAAACTATACATCCGATGAGAGGTTACTATCCAAACTAGATAAGGAACACAGAATATCTTCTGCCAATGAGCCGCCAGTTTGTGGCTGATGGAAGTCTTACATCAGTGGGTGTTTTCCGATGCTGCAAGTCCCTGACTTTGGGTTGTGAGCACCTCTGTTGATGTTTCTGCTTCTCTTGAAAACATAAGTGAGAGACATTCACGAGGTGCATTGAGGAGGAAGACCCCCACTCTCTATCCTCATCGGAATATTGGTGGCTTTAATACGCTTATTTTGATGTGACTCTCCCTTGACAGAAAACGGTCTGGAGTTTGGATGCATTTTATCATTGGAAGAGAAATCAGATTTGAGATCCTGAGGGATTCTAGCAGCTGAAGTGTATACTTGGATGGGAGAAAAACCAGAATAATAATAGCTAATGTTTATAGTGTGCTTCAGCGCACCAAGAAATAAAGCTTAGAAGAGTTCTTTACATATGTTCATTCATTTACGCCTCAGAACAACACTATGAAATAGGAACTATCATTACCCCTGTTGTGCAGATGAGGAAATTCAGGTGCAGGGAGGTTATGCAACTTGCCCAAGGACACTCACCTAGCTCGTAAGTCATAGAAATCTAGGCAGTTAGGCACCAGAAGCTGTAACCTTGACCACAAAATTCTATTAGCTCCCACTGACTTGAAGCGCATAGGAAACACATGCTCAGTGCATACGTGTGAAGGCCCTGCCAGGTGCTGGCTCTCAGAGGGTGTTTTTCTGACTCCATAGCACCAGAGCCAACAGCAGTCCACAAAGACCCCGCCAACCACCCTTGCCCCCAAATCACTCCCCAATTCTTTTCTCTTCTAAGGATATCAGCCCACCTTATTAATAAGCCCTTTAGGAGCTTACATATGAAGTTCTGTTCAACAAATATAACCTATTAGGAGGTGTTATTATTTATTATCTCTGTTTTACAGATGAGAAAATAGAGTCTAGGAGAGGGTGAATATGTGGTCTAGGACATTGGCTCCCGAGAGGCAGAACAGAGGCCAGGGTCTACCGGAATCTAAAGCAGCCACATTCTTAATCATGAGCTCTGTAGGTTGACTTCCTATGGCACTTTCTGATTTTAGTTTTGTTTTGGCCGTCTACTTGGCATTTCTATCCCTGAGCCTTATCTTTCGTGGGGTCCCGGCTTCCATGTCATAGTAGAAGTTTTTCTGTGGTCTGGAGTCCTCTGTTTTCCTTTCAGGTTGGTTGGGTTGAGGGTGGTGGGAGAAGGTGGAGTAACGGGGTGAGAGTCTGTTCCTCAGTAGAAGACATCTGTACAGGAGGGGGTCTTCTTCCTGTCTGTTGTTCGGCTGTCCATCCATGCACCCCACTTCTGCAGCCTCTTTGAGTCAGCAGACATTGCCTTGAACTTGCTGGTTCTCTGGGCCACATCCATGCAGCTTTGGGGAAGCATTCCACTGTCCCCAGCCATGCTGGTTTGTCTTAGGCCCACCTGCCCGGACAGTCTATGCAGACATGTAATTTGCTCCTGTACCATTGGGTCTTTGTGGCTCGACTGACTGCACACTTTTGGCACTCTATCTGGGAATGGGAATTCTGGAATAGTTTCTAGGGAGGCAGGGCCCAATGCCCCTTTATGAGCGTTCCCACCATACCCCTTCCCTCTGCTTACCACCCTCTCATATCACAGTTTCTGGCGGTTCTGTGTATGTATTTGTCATTTTTTCAAGATGAGTCGGTATTTCTTTTTTCGCCCAAACCATCGAGAACACAATAAGTGCTCAGTAAATTATGAATTTCACAAACAACAAAGTACCCTGCTAGGTCAAGTCCCAAGTGAAATTAATTTACTAGTCTTCCTCCTTGCTATCTGAGAGCTTGAGATCCAGAATAGATCACTTAGCAATCAAATATGACTGCTGCTGTAGGCCTTGGAGACTCCGTAGACAGAACTCGGAGGCTGCCCTTTTACATAGTCAGGCTACCTGCTCATATGTTATAGAATTTTCTAGAAAATGGGTGCTAGCACTGAGCCACATCCTGATAATCTTGAACAACCAAAACAAAACCATTAATAATAATAGGCAACCAGGCTCGGTGCCTGCGGCTCAACAGGCTAAGGCGCCAGCCACGTACACTTGAGCTGGTGGGTTTGTATCCAGCCTGGGCCTGCCAAACAACAATGATGGCTGCAACCAAAAAATAATAATAGGCAACCTTATGGAGGGCATATTATATGCTCAGGGCTTTGAAAGCTTTATCGTGTACTAACTTATTTCAGCTTCACAATATCTTTTGAAGTGGGTACTTTTATCATTCCCATGTCACAGAGGTGGGAACTGAGTGGGCAGGAAAACTGTCCAAGAAGATGTGGCACATGAGAGGCAGAGGCAGGATTGGAAGCTAGGAGGTCGGGCTCCGCAGCCTCCCTCCTGACCGTCAGGGTATAATGCTCCATCTGTTCATTGCACTGGGTCGGAAAAAGAAAAGTAAAATAAAGCTGAGCTTAGGGAATGAAGGATGGGAAATACACACATGATGGAAAAGCCACAGTGTATATATTCCCGGATATTTGGCCAGTGTAAAGCCTTCTAAAATTCTCATTATCCCTTGCACATCTGTACAGATGCAGAACGTACACAGTATACTTTATATTCTTGTTGTCACAACCCCACACTGGCACTGTGTGTTTACATGCTTGTCAGCCCCCTGCTAGAATGGAAGCAAATTGAAGTCAGAGATAGCCCCTGGGAGCAGAGCGGCAGGCCCGAGGCTCAGTACGTGTTTGTTGTTGGCCGTAGCTTCCTGCACAGGAGCAGGGCCTGCCCGACCTGTACAGGGTCTCCTCTGCAGATTACAGATGAGACTTTGCTCCCCTTGCCCCAGGGTGGGTGCCTGCCTGTCTCATGGAGAGGGTGACACTCGCTGTGACATGGGAAGGCTGACTGGTCGCGATGGTCTTGTCTTGATTCACCATCTCCGACCTTGCTGACTCCCTAGTGCTGGTCACGCAGATGCCCCGAGGCACGGCAGGATTTTTATCTTGTCCTCTTATCTGTGTCTAAGGCAGTGTGACTCGGCCCTTTAGCTGTTCCACAAATGTTTACTGAATTGAATTTGCTGCCAGGGCTGTCACCTTCTTGATGGACACTTGGAAAAATAGTTTCTGTGTCCTTCAACGGTCTGGAACAGTGTTCCCCATTATTTGGATTGATACGTTGTGAAAAGTCACATAGAGACACCTGTCATCGTGGGGACTCTGTTTCCACATGGATCCAGATAGCCATCCATTCAGCAACACCTCTCACGTCCTGGGTCCTCGTGGGGCGATTGGGAAACCAAGATGAAGAGGACCCACTTTGGCTAAGGTGGTGGTGGAGGGGAACTGCGGCAAGTGTGGTAGCGGCCATGATGGAAATATGGGCAGGGTTCCAAAGGAAAAGGACCAATCGTCTAGACAAAGAATGCAAATGGAAAAGAATTCTAGGTGGAGGGAACAGCATGGGAAACAGGAATGGTATGCAAAGCAAATTACCAGCAGGGGTGGCCGCGAATGAGGCCATGGGCGATCTCATGAACACCATTAAGAGAGCAGAGCATTTTGTCCTAGGCTCAGTGCTGTCATCAGCAAGGCTTAGCCACTGGGGACCTGAGTTGCACACACATTTTTGAGATCACCCTGAAGCAGGTGTCCCTGGTGCTTTGTGCCACAGCCCACAGCCCAGCTCTGATTTCAGCTGCAGGGGACAGTTTCATAGCAGCTCACACTCACCTCCAGACTGTGTGTCCTTTTCACTGTCTGTCTCAGGGCCTTTTCCATCACACAGGGACCCTTGGGGCCTGCTGCCCCCAAGCGCGGCCTGGAGTTGTGGAGTAGTGATTGCCACCAGGGGCAGCTCTGGACAAGTGGGATGGAGCTGCTGGGTAAAGGCTAGTCACTCAGCAGCGCATCTCTTGGCATATAGGCCTTCTCTGGACAGCATGCAGGAAGAAAGCAAGCCTTGCAGGAGCTCCAGGGAGCAAGGAAGGAGAGCCCACCTGTGTGCTGACTCCTGGTGGCCCCATTCAGCTCCTGCTTCCCACTGCTCAGAGTTCAATGGTGAGTCAGCTCTCTGGATGGTCCATCCTGAAGGTAGACTGCTGGAGGTGGGAGCAGTTGCTTGGGAAGCCCCACGTGCATCACATCATGGTGCTTCTCTTTTACATTTGGAAGTGGTAGGAGCTCTGGGTCTGTGACTGGTTAGTCTGCCACAGAAGGCAGAAACAGGCAGGCTAGCGCAGGCTCAGTGCTCATGGTGGAGGCGGTGTGAACATGTGGACCAAGTGGCTGGCAGCTCCCCGAGAGTCAAGGAGGGATACATAAGGTTTGTATCCAATGCTGGGCAGAGAGGAAATGAGGCAAAGCCTCTGCCATGATGCACAGCACATTTAAGAGAGAGAGAGAGAATGAATTACCTGGGTTGGTAGGCCTTTCCAGGTTGGTGACATTTGCATTGAGACATGAATGATGGAAAGAACATGGTCAGGCGCAGGTATTGAGAAAGAACATTCCAGAAAGGGGGAACAGGAGGTGCTAAGGCCCTGGGGCAGATCAAGCTCTGTATGGTTAGGAGTCAGAAAAAAAACAAATGTCACTATGGTTAAAGAGAGGTGAACGAGAGAAAGAGAGAAAAAGAGAGAGGAAGGAAGCTGAGAGAAATAAGATCCTTCCTGGTGTACCAAAGAACTTGGAAGTCCACCATCAGTTTTATTGTCATATATCCCCAAATTCCCTTCAGTTCCATCCATGAGGGAGGTAGTAGCATTCGAATGCGGTGAACTTTGAAGCAAACTGAATACATATCTGGATTGCATTGGATATATTAACCATTGTGATTTATAGGAAATCATTACCAGTAATTACCACTATATCAAGAAAAGTAATTTACAATTTTGGGAAACTCTTGGCTACACTCAGCTCGTTCTCTGTTGTCTGTCTTCTGACAAACCCCACGACGCCATGGAGCACGGGGTCCTTTAATCTAATAAAGGTCGCCCTCACGTCTCTCCCGTTCTGTGACATGCCATTTACTGAATCATCCATTATTGCTTAAAGAACAAAGCCGGGCCTCACTAAGCAAAGGGATGATAAAGTTCACTCGAAAATTGGGGAAGAAATTGCAGAACTATTTGAGGCCAAGGGCACAATCATGCACAGAAATCAATAGCTGTCAGCCAACGAGGAGGGAGGAGAATGAATAAACGCTGAGAATGATGCTGAGAAAGGGCTTGGTGCCAGGCAGCTGGGCAAAGAGCAGTCTGGGAACCTAGAAAAGGGCCCCAGGGACTGAGATCAGACCAGTTCAAGTGTGAACCTCCACTCTAATATCAGTTGGAACCTCAGTTGACTCATCTGCACAAAGGGAAGAATAATACCACTGCCAGGTGGGTTCCTGGGGGTACCGCAGGAGAGACAGCGTGGCTGGTAAGTGCTCAAACAATAATGGCATCATTATCATTGTCCCCTATTTCCTACTTGTCTCTCTCCTTCAATCAAAGTTCATGAAACCAACACAGAAGAAGGACAGTGCCACAAGTAACCTTCCAAAGCCTTCCTTTCTCAGACTGTCTCAGAAGGTAGAAATTAAAAAAAAAAAAAAAGAAAAATTATTTAGTATAAAAAAGATGCCCATTGGGCTTTCCTTTGCCTCATATCACTGAAAGTGAAATGAGCTTCTTCCAACTTAGGTTCAAACTCAGAAAAGTTTAATTATTCACATATACTCACCAGAGCCCTCCCTATATTAAAAAACCATCAAAGGGAATTCAGGATTGTGAATTAAAAAATTGAAATGCTGAATAGTTTATAACACTTCCCACACTGCATCATCTTTCCCTTTCATTATAAAAATATTTAAAAGTTTTCTATAAATGTTTTTGTTTTGCTGGGTTTTGCTGAAGCCTCTGAATCTGAAAGTATGAACTAAGTGATGGAATGAAGTATGAAAAGGCAATTTGAAAGTTGGACATTGGTACCCAAGATATTGGCCCGGAACACACTATTATATCCTAGGCACTAGTATAATGGGTCAGAAGACATGATACCTTTTATTCCTCATATTCATAATGCATATATTATGTTCCCCTTTTCAGATGAAGAAAGTGAGGTTTCTCCATGTTAACTTCTTGTTCAAGGTTTCACTGCTGATCTGGGTGTCAGCTGTTTTGTTCAAAAGGAGATTTGATTGGGTCTAGAGTCTGAGATTTTAATAAGTATCCTCTACTTCCTTATGTATACATCATCCACTCAGTGCCCAGTCTGTCCATCCACCATCTATCCATTTACCAATCATCCATTTACCATCCATCCTTCTATCCATTCATCCATTTGTGATTCATCAATTATCTATCCATCCTTCCATCCATCCATCCATCCATCATTCATCTATCCTTCCATCCACTATTCACCCATTATCTATCCATCCAATCATTCATCCACCCATTTGTGATTCATCAATTGTCTATCCATCCATCCATCCATCCATCCATCCATCCATCCATCCATCCATCATTCATCCATCCATCAATCCACTATTCACCCATTATCTATCCATCCAATCATTCATCCATTCATCCACCTATTTGTGATTCATCAATTATCTATCCATCCATCCATCCATCCATCCATCCATCCATCATTCATCTATCCGTCCATTCACTATTCACTCATTATCTATCCATCCAATCATTTATCCATCCTTCCCTCCATTTGTGATTCATCGATTATCTATCCATCTACCCATCCATTCATCATTTATCCATTCATCCATCTATCCACTATCCATCCATTATCTATCCATCCACTCATCTGTCCATCCTTCTGTGACCCATTCATTATCTACCCACCCCACCATCTATCCATCCATCAGTCCATCCATTCATCCATCCATCCATTGATCCACCCATTTGTGATTTATCAATTATCTATCTATCCATCCATCCATCCGTCTACTATTCACCCGTTATCTATCCATCCATCCACCCACCCACCCATTTGTGTTCCATCAATTATCTATCTATCCATCCATTCATCCACCCATTTGTGATTCATCAATTATCTATCCATCCATCCATCCACTATTCACCCATTATCTATCCATCCAATCATTCATCCATCCATCCCTCCATTTATGATTCATCGATTATCTATCCATCTACCCATCCATTCATCATTTATCCATCCATCTATCCACTATCCATCCTTTATCTATCCATCCACTTATCTGTCCATCCATCTGTGACCCATTTATTATCTATTCACCCCACCATCTATCCATCCATCCATCCATCCATCCATCTACTATCCATCCACTATCTATCCATTGATGAAACTATTCATTTACCCCTACCCCCACCAATGCATCCTTCTATTCCTTTCACTAATTAATTAAGCAATTTTTGTTGGTGACACCTCAAAATTATATCTTAACCCTACCCCCTTCTCTCTCTATTGCCAGTGTTAAAACTCATCATCCTCTCTTACCTGGATGACTGAAGCAGCCCCTAGTTGGGATCTCTATTTCCATACTTTCTTCTCTACAGCCTGTTTTCACTGCAACTGCAAAAGTGATCTTCTCAAGGGGGATATTGCTTCCCTGATTAAAGCTCTTAAATGCCCTACCATTGCATTTAAAGTGAAACTCTAACAGGACCCAGCCTTTTCTGCCTGTCCCCTGACCACCACTCTCCCTGGCTATCCTCTGGCTCTTTCTGTTCCTGCCAACTGTATATTCCTCAAACAAGCCCATGGTCTTCTTGCTTTAGGAACTTCTCAATTGCTGCTATTCCCTGAATGTCCTTATCTTGGGTGGCACCTTCATTCTTGTTGTGTAGAACTCAGCTCACGTCACTTCATCAAAGACGCCTCTTCTGATTATTTCCACAGAAGTAGAACCCATCCTGCTCAGCATGCCCAGTTGGTCTTTGGTCCATTGTTCCATTTTCTTTTTTCTTTTTATTACATTTACCTCTATTATAAATTACATCATTTGGTTGTCTAGTCTCCCTTTTATCACCCCCTTCCCCAAGATAGGCACATATGCTGGAGAGCTGAAGCCTTGAACAAACTAAAGTATAACTCAGTTCATCAGTGCTTATGGTCACCTGCCAAATGCTGGGCCCTCCTGTCAGTGCTGGGATCTCGTGAAGAACAAGAAAGATATGGTCCCCACTCTCAGGGAGCTTATGTTATAGTTGAGACACACACACATATGCACGCACACATTAGAAGCATGACAATTGCAGAGTACCAACTGCTCTAAACAAACAATGGTGTGATAGAGAGTAATGGAGATAGGGTAGGGGGTGTGCATCACCTGATGGGGAAAGCCTCTCTGAGGGGTGCTGGCATTTGATCTAAGAAGAAGAAAAGAGGAGGAATCAGTCTTTCAACCCAAGCTTTCCCAGCTGAAGGAATATCACATGCAAAGGCCCTGAGGTAGACTCACAGCAGGTATGTTCAAGGAACACAAATAAGGCCAGTGTGGCTGGCATGGCATAATTGAGTGGTGATGGCAAGTGAGGTAGCATACAATGAGATTGGTGAGGAGTGGTTAAGATAGTGTTGCCAGATTTAGCAAATACAAATACAGGATGCCCAGTTAGAATTTCAGACAAAGACAAATAACTTTTTAGTGTAAATATGTCCCAAGCACTTGTTAGTTGTCATTAATCTGAAATTCTAATTTAACTGTCTGGCAGCCCTGTTTTAAGATAACATCTCAACCCTAATCAAGGTGTGGCATATCTCAGAATCCTGACTGTGTGGCTGTCCCCTGATCAGTGGAGGGAAACTCAGAGAAGAAATCAGAACTGGTAATTAATTCAGTTATCACTCTATTTCCATCTACTTAGAGAAAAAAGACACTAGGAGACTGAAAAGTGTATTTATTTGGGGGGAATACTAAATGATGATTATTCCAGGCAATTTAATCTCATAATTGTGTTAAAACTGAGAGGATATATGCTTCATTTAAGGGAGGGACCATGTCTTGACCTCACACCTTTGATGCAGCACTCAGCAAAGTACCTTGAACATACTGGAGGTGCAAAAAAAAAAAAAAAGTGTATACATTTTAAGCAATATCATTGGAAGTAAAATTGATCATGCTCCAAAAGCATGATTTGCCACAGCCTACAGACACATGAAAAATGCTCATCATTCTTAATCATCAGAGAAATGCAAATCAAAACTACTTTGAGATATCATCTAACTCTAGTAAGATTAGCCCACAATGCAAAATCCCCAAACTAGAGATGTTGGCATGGATATGGAGAAAAGGGAACACTTCTACACTGCTAGTGGGAATGCAAACTAATACGCTCCTTTTGGAAAGATGTTTGGAGAAAACTTAGAGATCTAAAATAGACCTGCCATTCAATCCTATAATTCCTCTACTAGGTATATACCCAGAAGACCAAAAATCACATTATAACAAAGATATTTGTACCAGAATGTTTATTGCAGCCCAATTCATAATTGCTAAGTCATGGAAGAAGCCCAAGTGCCCATCGACCCACAAATGGATTAATAAATTGTGGTACATGTACACCATG